>VCJG01002224.1:21128-34292 GCA_024140375.1 Backusella westeae | reverse complement strand
TTTTTTTTTTTTTTTTTTTTTTTTTTTTTTTTTAAAATAAGATGGAGTTGGCGTATTTTTTAATTTCTGGGTCCTCAATAAACCTTCTCATTGATTCCGTATCCATTTGTACTTGTACGTCATACATGGGCCCCTCTGTACGATCACCTCTTCCAAATATAATGAGACACCCATTACCTCCGAATGTAATATATCCTCTTGTTCTATCGGGTCCTCCGTTTCCAAAATTCAGTCGCCAGAACGGTAATGAAGAGGCATCGCTTGCTGTTGCTTGCTTTTCGGAATTGGGCTGACAAGTCAAATAATTGACCGTCATGTCACCGTGTAGTGTATAGAGCTTACTTAGTCCATGGAATAGACTTGGCGTGACTTTTGACAAGGTGTTGTGAAGTCTGTGAGCCGTTTCTCCCAGGGATACATCTTCCACTTCCGATTTTTTAATTGTAATTGTACGTGATCTAAGTTATTTATTTATAATCAGTTAGTGCCGACTTTATCTATACAAATAATACTTACATCATCCAATTACCAAAGTAAGCATCAATACCTTTACGTTCCATCATCTTGGAGCGACCATTCACAGAGGTAGTCAGTCTGATATCTGTATCAGGATGCACGTCTCTGCTTCTTGCAATGGCACGGTACAGAATTGACAAGAGTGCCTCCTTTGAGGAGATCGAACCCTTATTCCCAGCCTTATCATCCTCTTGCGTATCTTTTCTACACTTATAGAGACCCCCCGCAAAAAACTCGAGCACAATGCTTTTCAGTGGCACCGGACCATTACGACAAGTACGAGCATAACGGTGCTGCTGAGGATCCATTTGAATATCCTGATATAAATCTTCAGTCAATAATCTATGCTCATCCTGATAGTGTTTGAATGCCTCTTCTGTTATCTGTGTGTTTTGCTCATCAAACCCAATGAGGTTGCGGTTAAAGGAAATAGAAGGATAGGACTCGCCCCGTGATTTCTTTGCCCACGCATCAAGAAAAAGCGAGAGAGAATACGTATCGGCTATTTTATGCAGCATCATGACACCCAATGCGACGCCTCCATCTTGGAAGCGGGTGATTTGTATGGCCAAAAGGGGATCCTGAGGCGAACTATAAAAGTGGATAGGAAACATACGATGGTAGTCCAATTGATTAGGTAAATAACCAGAGGCTCGATATTTTTCCAGTTCGTCGAGATACTCGGCTTCTTGAAACAGAACACCCTCATCCGAGTTGGTTATCTCGTCTCTTCCATTTCCTATATCTACCAAACGGCCAGCTAGAGGGTAATAATCGGTCAAGACATCTGCAAGCGACTTTTTTAACTGATTGGTATCCATGAACGAGGGATCCTTGCGTTTGTTTGTATAGAAAAAGAGCAACGGTGTATAAGAGTTGAACATGACGGTATCCCAGTCTGAAAGAGGCGTTCTGGCTTTGCTTGAAGGTGTGGGTACAGATGGCGTGATCCATGTCGCCTCCAAAACGTTTACTCTTGGCTTGGGTGTCATGATTAAATTGTTGTTTATAATAAACAGTTGCTTTTTCAAAAGAAAAAGAAAAGTTTATTCTGCTTTATATTTAATTTGAATTTATTTATTTATTAAAGATTATTTGTGTTGGTTTATTTTGCAATACAAAAAGATACAAGAAAATAAGAAAAAGGATGGACAAACTAATTTCCCGTTGGTTTTGTTTTTAACAATGGGAATTGAAGCTTAGTGCTGTAATCATCAAAGGCAATAACGTCTTTCCAGTAGGGAATCTCCATTTCCAAGCGATCTGGATGGATTTCAGGGAAATGTTGACTGATAGCATTCATGATGAGATGATAGAGTTCCTTTGATTATATAAAGTGAGTTTTTCTCTCTCTCTTTCTCTCTTTTACATTCATGATTCCTTTTATATATTTACCTCGTAACCATTTCCATTCAAGTGTAGGCCATCAAACAAAAACTCTGCCAAATCACGTTTACCTGGACCTGTCAAATCCATCAAACGAGACCAGATATCAATGACGACCAATTGTTTTTCGGTACCAATTTCCTTGACAACATTAGCGTATTGGCGCGCACTTTCATTGGTACGATTCAACTCGTCACCCTGTTCCTCACAACGCTTCTTCCATTGGGCTTCATTGATAGGAGGAGGCGTGATGAGCATCAATCTCATCTTGGGGTTATAGTACTTGGAGTCGGGGTTCTTGATGAGCTGAATCATGGTGTTGATGTTGTCACGGAAACGATTCAAGGGAACATGTTGAGGTGAAAAGTCAAGTGCTGCATCATTGGCACCAAAGAAGATGGTCATGAGTGGGATGGTGGCTGCTTGCTTCTTTTGATCTTCCACAGTGGGCAGTATCTGATGTGTGATGGGAAGTGCCCAGTCTGTGTTGTAGCCCGAGAAACCTCTGTTCAATACGTCCATCTTGCGTTGGTATGCCTAACAAAACCTTTAATGAGTTTTTCTCATTGTTTACAAGCAACACGTTTATTTACATTGGCTAAACTTGCACCGAAACCAACGAGGTGAGGATCAAAGCTCATCTAAATTTCACAACAACATGTAAAGTCAGCTACTTTGTTTACTCTAAAGAAATAAAAAGTGTGTACCTGAGTAATAGAATCCTATATTGAAAGTTAGTATTGTCTATTTTCCAATAAAGAGCAGACTTACACCAAAAAGTACGATTTGATTATAAGGATGGTTCATAATGTTGGTTTTGTTTTGTTCCTTTGTGTGAAAAGCAAGGTAGCAAACGTAAAGAGAAACTAAAATGTAGAAAAAGTTCGCCTTCATAACGAGAGAGGAGTCGAGTCACAACGACGTGTGTGAGAAAATGTGAAACAAAAGCTTATTTTTATGCAGATCATTTTATTATTTATTTGGAGTACACGATGTGATTATTGGTTTTGAGCATCATATTCCCCAGTTTTCCATAAATCGTATCAAGGATACTTCGTTTTCCATCTGCATCCTCCGAAATTTCCCACAACATCGCACCGCCAAGACCATTCTTCTGGATGTAATCACATTTTGCTTCGACAACCTCGGGGTTATCATAGGTAACGAATTCTTTCTTGCCTTCATCATACGACCAAGAGGCGACCTTTTTGGCATCGTAGTGCTCGACGGCATTTGGCTGTGGTAAATTCTTGTAGGCGTAGATACCTTCATCATCTCCTTCACCTTTAGGTACTCCGTGAAACGATGCCCCAATCTTGTTTTGAGTGTTGGAAAAGCCTCTGCCGTAAACAGGTATGCCCATTACAATCTTGTCAGAAGGAACACCTCCACTTTGGTAGCCCTTGACAGCTTGGTTTACATCCATCTTGCCATCATTATAAAGCGCCGATTGGTAACCAGTAACATCATCAAAACCGCCTGCTAGGTCATACGTCATTAAATAAAAGATGTCGACATAATTGTTCATGTCCTTTAGCTTGAGTTTTTTATAATCCTCGGGTCCAGCTGGCACAGCAACCGAAATCAGGAACGGACCATCGTCATTCTTTCCATTTTTCTTGTGATAATCATCCAATACTTGTCGGATTTCCTTTAGTAACAAAGTATAGTTATCGGCTTCATTACTGTTCTTTGGATACTCCCAATCAATGTCAATACCATCCACTCCGAGATTTGTAATATGATCCATTACTGTTTTTGCAAATTTTTGTCGCGACGATGTACTTGAAACGGCGCTGGGAAACGAGGCACTTCCTGACCATCCACCTACACTAAGTGATACCTTTAAGTGTCGATACTTTTCTTTCAGTGACTTTAGTTTCTTAAAGTTGTCTTTGTCTGAATTGGCGTCCTTGATAATAATAACAATATAAAAGTTGAGACACGTTTATATATCAATAGTGAGTCCATAAGACCTACCTCTAAAACTACAGTGCCATCCTTCTCTGCGTTTGCAAATGCATAGTTTATATGCGTCAGTTTGGTTGGTTTCAAGTTGTCAATTTTGAAATCTTCAGCTAAAGCCCTAAATGGAGAGAGTGTTAATAAATCATTTGTACTAGGGTTGCCATATTCTTACCAGTTTGCAAGATAGGCAGCGACAATGTATGACTTGCCACCTGGAGAAGAAGGTGGTGGTGGTGGATTGTCAGTAGAGTTTCCATTCCCCTTTGGATTATGGCTGTTTCCAATACCTCCGTTATCCCTTGATACCAAATAAAAGATATAGAATAGTGCACCAATGATTATAGGTGTAAACAAGAAGCAGAATACTCTTGACTTTTTGACAGACATTTGACTTTATAAGAATATGAAAACAAAAGAGATGTATTGATTTATAATGCGATAGTATTTATAATATGATTTGGCTCATTATTCTTACAAAAGAACAATCGGTCTATTGTTTATAAAGAGAGACAAGACTATGAGCATAAATTGACGCTAATTCACTTTTTAATGAGAATAATAATAATAACAATAATAATAATAATAGAAAGAGTCCAAATGCCATTGATGGCAACCATGTCATTCTCATGTGGTTTGTTTCATACAAGTTTATTATTATTTCAATAATAAACCTAGTCAATTGCGGGATATACAATGTGGTTATTCGTTTTGATCATTTTACTTCCAAGTTTTTTGTAGATGGTGTCAAGTATACTTCTTTCGCTCTCACTGGCATCTGCCGAAATCTCCCATATCATGGCGCCGCCCAAACCATTGTTTTGGATATAATCACACTTTGCTTCAATGACCTTGGGAGAATCATAAGTGACAAACTCCTTGTTTTTGGGATCGTAAGACCAAGAGGCAACAGTATCGGGATCATAGTATTCCACAGCATTAGGCTGTGGCAAATCCTTGTAATCATAAGAGCCTTCTTCCCACGAGCCTTTTGGCACTCCGTCAAAGGAGGCGCCAGTGGCATTGTCGGTTTTTAAAAAGCCTCTGCCGTAAGCTGGCATGCCCATGACAATCTTTCTCGATGGCACGCCTGCTGCCTCAAATCCTCTAACCGCTTGGTCCACGTTGGTTTCTCCGCCATACAAATTTGATTGGTGTCCCGTAACGCCGTCCCAAGCGCCAGCAAAATCGTACGCCATCAGATAAAAGATATCGACATACTCACACATTTCCTTGAGCTTTAGAATGTTGTAATTCTCGGGCCCACAGGGCATGGCAACCGAAAGCAGGAATGGCTCATCGCTAGGGTCAAAATGAGTGTGATACTCATTCAATTGCTCTCGGACCTCTTTCAATAGCAAAACATAGTTGGTGGCATCGTTGTTGTCCTTGGGGAACTCCCAATCAATATCGATGCCATCGAGCCCGAGCTTCACAACATGGTCCACTGCTGTTTTTGCAAATTGTTTGCGTGAAGACGCCTTTCCGGCAAGCTGTGTAAAGTTGCCACTCCAGCTCCAGCCTCCAATACTCAGCGACACTTTCAAATGGCGATGTTGCTGTTTCAGCAAACCTAATTGCTTAAAGTTGCCATGTAACGCAGTGTCGTGCTCCTTCCAAGGATCAACAACGCCATCAACAGTTTTATCTAAATCAAGTGCTTAGATTGAAGGTGTGCTGCATATTGCACTTGCTGTTTATTACCTGCTTCGAAGCGAATGTCGGTATCGGCCCAAGGATCCTACAGGCACTTTAGTCATTGCACTAAAATCATATTTATTTGGCTTACCCCCAAAAGGACAGTGCCATCACTATGTGGGTTTGCAAATGCATAAAGCAAATGAGTCAATTGCGTTGGTTCCAGATCCACAACGTTATAGTCTCTTTCATAGATTCCCCTTTATCACATAAACATTAAAATTATTGCAATTCGTCTTGTTGATACTAATAGTTTACCAGCTGACAAAGTAACCAGCAAGAACAAACGACGGATCAAACTGGAGCTTATTTTTATCAGGAAACTTTTTATAATCAATCGATGTCTGATACCAGCCAATCGTAAGCAGAATAACAATGACTGGTGTCAACGCCAACACCCGTAGATAAGACTTTGCTGAATACATTGTTTGAAATAAGGAAAAGAAAAAGCAAAAAACTAATTTTTTTATGTAATTTTATATTTTTAAATATATTTTTTATTTTTTACAGGTTCACAATGTATATTTAGAATGAAAAAACTCTAGTTAGTGGCTTCCTTGGGTTCAGCATCGTAAGCAGCCAATTGCTCGGCCAAGTCAGCATCAACTTGAGGGACCTATTTTGATTATCATTGGTTATTATCGTCATTTCATGTCTTTATCACCATCCACACTTACAGCAGGAGCAGCAGGGAGCTTCAAATCCTTGACTTGAGCCTCTTCAGAAGCAGCCTATAATATCATCCACGCTTTTAGCTATATAATATCACACACACACGCAAATATTCTCACTTACAGCAGGAGCAGGCTTGTATGCCTTCAATTCCTTGAGAAACATATCCTGGACAACATCTAAATGACCAAATCAGCACCCGTGTTTTTCTACATTGACATTTTACAAGTTACCCTTTTGCATGACAGCAGCACCAGAGAAGCTGCGAGCAGCCAAAGCGGGAACAGCGGGCTATTTAACACCATAGAGAGTGAATTACGGTTTAGAATATTTGTTGGTGTGTTTCATTTCGTACCTTGAAAGCGACAGAGCGAAGAGCAACACGAGCGATGGACATTGTGTGTGTGTAAAAAAAAGAGAAGGGTTTGTTGGGAGGTGCTATAAAAATTGTGGCCCTGGATTGAAAATGATCAAGCCTGCTTGTGACGTACTGGGAAGCGTTGGCAAAAGTGACCAATCAATTGGTCGAAAAATCAACCAAACCCGGTCCGGAATGAAGCCATGTCGGAGATGCGCTAAAAAGTGAGAGTAATTTGGTTGTTTCATAAAAAAAAAAGGAAGCATCCTTGATGCTATGGCATTTATTACTTGGTGGTGGTGTTGATATATAGAATACGCACTTTTTATTTATTATTTATTTAATAAAGAAATATATATATAAAGAGAGATAATCAAATACCACTTTCCATTGAAAGTGTGACAGTTTCATATGATTCAGTTAATCTTTTCATCCGCTTGAAAGTCTTCTTGAGGTACTTTGGCACCATATTTAGCAGCAAGTTTAAAGTGCTCCAAGGCTTTACTTGGATTTTCATTAACACCTTTACCTAATTTGTGCATCTCACCAAGATAATAATGGGCTTCTCCATGGAAACGGCGTTCAGAAACAATTGAATACTTTCCGTTCGAACTCGTAGCATTGTCAGACGTTGTGTCATTAGGACCAAATACATGGTTGATATTATCATTTGGGTCATCGGCAACCACTTTACGTAACCATTTTAGTGCAGCAGCAGGATCCTTATCCACTCCATAGCCATAGTAATGCAATCGGAAGAGATTGTAATACGCAGCTACATCTTTGCTTTCTTGAGCTATCATGTAATTGGATAAAGCCAATTTGTAACTTTTTTCTACACCTTCACCATACTCAAACAGCAAACCAATGCCTCTAAAGGCCACACCTTTGTGAATGGATATAATAGATTCCTTGTACCAGTCAAGAGCCTTTTGAAACCCTTGGGTGTCATTGCTGATAGTATGCTGTAGCATTGCACGTGCAATCTTGGCATCTTCATTGTTGGACGCCGCCGCCTTTGTATACCACGCAATGGCTGCCTCGTTATCTTGCTTCACACCATGACCATGTTGATAGAGACATCCCAGTCTGTATTGAGCATCAGGGTAATCCTTTTCAGCAGCTATTTCAAAGCAACGGAAAGCCTTGTCAGCGTCCTTTTCAGCACCGTCGACACCATCAAAGTACGCTTTGCCTAAACAGTAGTTGGCCAAAACATGCTTTTGCGCGGCTGCTTTTGTATACCACACCAGAGATTCATCAGCGTCGGCCTCAACGTGGTAGCTTTTCTTATAGAAATAAGCAATGATAAATTGGGCATCCATATCATTATGATCGGCAGCTCGTTTAAAGTACTCAAAAGCCTTTTCAGCGTCAGTTTCACATCCTTTACCAAACAGATGCATATAGCCCAAGTTGAATAAAGCCTGTGGATAGTTTTTTTTTGCTGATTGAGTATAGAGTTCCATGGCTCTCTTGACATCCTTTTTGCCACCTTGCCCAGTGTAATACAAGTTGCCCAAATCATACTGAGCCAGTTCGTGGTCACCTTTGGTTGCCATCTCAAAGTAACTCAGAGCAAGTTTGGTCAATGGACTAGGCTTTTTCCCGTCTTGCTTTCCAAACTTTTGCGTCGCCACAATGTGATGGTACTCTACCTCTCCAGAATAGCGCTTGGAATGAAAATCATCTTTATTATCTTCTTTACTATCTTGGAGATCATCGATGCCGTTCTTGACGGCCTTAACAAAGTATTGGAATGATTTACGGACATTTTTGGAAAACATCTGGCCCTTCAGATACATGGTGCCTAGACTGGCATTGATAGCAGATTGGTCCTTGGTATACTCTTCGATCGCTTTATTGTGGCCATTACCGTTACGAGCCTTCTCAGCGTAAAGCCGACCCATAGCATACTGTGCATCGCTATCGCCCTGTAAAGCCGAATACTCAAAGTATTTGAGTGCCTGTTTTTGATCTTGTTGGACACCAAGACCGTCACGGTACAGTTCTCCTAAGCGATAGTTGGCGGTTCGATGAGATTGTTTGCCTGCCATTTCATACCATTTGATAGCCTGTTCATAGTCTTGATTCACGCCAAGCCCATCTTCGTGCATCTTTCCTAGTTCAAATTGGGCGTCGCTGTTACCAATGGGTTTCAATTTAGCGGCAGATTCAAAGTATGCGTGTGCCTTCTTTTCGTCTTTCTTCATACCCTGGCCATGAAGATAAATGTGTCCAAGATTGTAATTAGCGGTGCTATTATGAAGGCTTGCAGCTTTTTGGTACCAATGAAGCGCTTTCTCGAAATCCTTTTCAAGACCACCAATACCATCTTGTGCTGAAATCCCTGTTTCATAGAGATGACCAAGCTGTAATTGAGCCTCACTGTATCCTTTGTCGGCAGCAAATTGGAAATACTTGAATGCCTCCATGTAGTTTTTGGTTTCATCATCCTCAAGATAGGCAAGACCCAAAGCATAGTTGGCATACACATTGCCGTCTTCTGCAGATTTCTTGTACCATTCCATAGATTTTTTATTGCTTTGCTCGACACCAAACCCTCTCTTGTAGAAATAACCTAAATTAAAACAGGCATTGCTGTTACCCAGATCTGCCGCTTGCTGGTATTTTTCGAAGGCCAATGATGGGTTGATGTCGACACCGGTACCTGTGAGATACATGTATCCCAGATTACAAATGGCAACCTGATTTTCCTGCTTGGCTGCTTTAGAATACCATCCGATGGCCTCCTTGTAATTTTGAGTGGCTCCACACCAGCCGTTCAAATAGATGCTTCCAAGATCAACCTGGGCGTCAGCGTGTCCTTGCTTTGCACTCAGTTTAAAGTACTTGATTGGGTCCTCACCAGTCTCTAGGCTGACGTAGCCAACTTCACAGTTTGCAATAATACGATGATGCTCTACTGCGGTATTAAACCAATCCAAGGACTTTTTTAGTTCTTGTTCGGCCTTCTTTTTTTCTACGACATCCATCTTGGTCTGAGATTTTGGCTTGTTTTTTGCAGCTGCGGCAGCAAAGTGCTTGAATGCCTTATTTAAACTTTTGGGAACATCTTTTCCTTGAAGATACATGAGCCCCAGGCTACAATTAGCAGTAGATTGGCTCTCGTCGGCAGATTCAATGTACGACTCCATGGCCTTGTTGAGTTTTTGTTCAGCACGAATTTTGCCTGAAAAGAAGCGACCAAGTTTAAATTGGGCATCGGCGTAGCCTTTGTTGGCAGCAACTTTGAAGTACTTGAGAGCCTCTTGATTGCTTTCATCATCTTGATAACCCATGTAGATATTTCCTAGATGATAATTGGCAATGATGTAATCATTGGACGCAGATTTCTTGTACCATTCAATGGCTTTTTTGGGGCATTTCTCAACACCAAGACCCCTTTCGTACATGCTGCCTAGTTCAAATTGAGCCCTACTATCTTGCTCATTGGCAGCAACCTCGAATAGCTTGAGCGCCTTTTCTTCGTTCTTTTCTGTTCCTTGTCCTTCCAAGTACATTTTCGCCAGCCTGAAGGTAGCCTCCACGTTGCCATTTTCCGAAGCACGGTTAAACCAGTAAACAGCCTTTTTGAATTTATCCTCCTTGTCTGTAGAGGAATAGTAGCCAATACCTAATTTGTTTATTTTTGTCTTTAGTGACAGAGTAATGAATAGTATATAGAAAAAAAAAAGCACAAGCGCTCTCTTACCAATTTGAAACTGGGAATTGGCGTCACTATAGCAGCTTGTGTAGCATTCAGTAGGGACGTCTAAACCAATCTCAGGGACGTCAACTATACATATTAAAAATGAGTAATTGTATTTGCCAAAATTAATGTATTGCTTACTTGGTAACTTGTCCGTAGTCATTTTTGATCAGATGAATAAAGTTGTTTAAAAAGAAAAACAAGAGGAAGCAGAACAAAAAAACAAAAAGTTCCATAAATATAAGGTTTCGGCAAAGCATTTGTTTTCATTGCGTTAGTCTCTTTTCTCCCCCCTTTTTTTTTATCGTGTAAAGATGGCGTTTCTTTTAATACTCAGTTCATGCACGCAAAAAGAAGCGTCCTTGGTTTAAGCTTTCCTCACATGAAGGAACATCACTTATAAACACCAATGTAATGGGTAAAAGAGAGATGCACCATTATTAAAATACCTAAAGCTTCAATATTATAGATACACTTAATGAAATGGATCATCTTTTTTATCAAGACATAACGTGTTTACAATGAAACTTGTTACACGACTTCTTCTTGCAAGCTTTTATTTATAGAATAAGCTTTCAGAAAAGCATTTGGGTTACCAATGTTACAATTCGCGATGTGCAGAAAATTAAGTCATTTTCAAACCGGTTTTTTCTTCTTCTCATTCTCCTCTATTTCATATAAATATATCCTGATCCGACCAGGAACAAAAACAAGGTTTCAAACACAGTTAAACAAAAGTAAAGAAGCGTTTGTATTTTCTATTGCCGCAGTCTTTTCTCTCTCTTTTTATTTGTATGACGAAGAAATGCAGAGTGACAGAGCCCCCATTTCAAAACAAAATAAAAGCAAAGACAAAAGTTACTTTTTCATTGTGCATTTCACTTTTGAGAAATAGAAATAGGTAAATAAAGCAACGTGCATAATAGGCATATTCTTCGTTTTTGTGAAATATATTTGTAAAATGAATGGTGGTAGAATATTAAATTGCTGAGGCATGGCGTCACACATACACACAACAATAAAATAAAAATAAAAATAAAAATAAAATGTTGCCACTTTTTTTTATCAACTCTTTTCTTTACTTTTTCTACTGCAATAATAGTATTTGAAACTCACAACATGTGTCCTAGCAGAATTACCTGTAAGTTAAAAAAGGAACGCTATTAAATAACGGTAAAACTAATCTTGTGCATCTAGACGATGACGACGAATTAGATGTTGATCCAGACATTGTTACAAGAGCTCATATCGGCGACTCTTTCTGCCAATACCAAGTGGCAAAAGCCTACTTTGATTTAGCAGATTACATTCAAGCGATTCACTATTTCACCAGAGCAGCAGACCAAGGCGACTGCGATGCACAGTTTGAGCTGGGCTATATTTACGACTGTGGATACGGTGTATCCATCGACCAAACCACGGCGCTAGAATGGTATAAAAAGGCAGCAGAGCAGAGCCACACAGTTGCCCATTTCAACATTGGACGCCTCTACTTTAACGGGTCCAGTGACGTTCCCTGTGATTATCTCAAGTCATTTGAATACTATAAAAAGGCAGCAGAGGACGGCTATTCCGATGCACAAGTGCAGCTAGGCTATCATTACATGAATGGATACGGTTGTGACATGGATTATGCCAAGGCGATTGAGTGGTATTCAAAGGCAGTGGAGCAGGAGAATGCGGTGGGCTACTATAATCTGGCGCAGATCTATGCCCGGGGACAGGGCGCGGCGATCGATCCTGTAAAGGCAATGGAGTACTTTTTATCGTCAGCCGAAAAGGGATACGACGATGCCCAGTACCAGGTCGCATTCAACTATACAAATGGAAACGGTGTGCTGGTCGACTTTGGAAAGGCCGTAGAGTGGTATCAAAAGGCTGTTGCTCAAAACCATACATTTGCTTGCTTTAATTTGGGACTAATGTATTATAATGGCAAACAAATCGAGCAAGACTATGAAAAGGCATACAAGTATATTAAGCAGGCGGCAGACCAAGGTGACCATGATGCTCAGATACAATTAGGGACCATGTACGCAAATGGAAGAGGCGTCGACAAGAACTACAAGTCGGCTATTGACTGGTACTCAATGGCAGCTTCTTCCACGGACAGTGCAAAGGTCACATTGGGAGAGATGTATCACACGGCAGACGATGGCATCCAAAACTTTTCCAAGGCGTTGGAGTGGTATGGAAAAGTATCCCAGGATGGTGAGAATAAAAACTTTGCCCTTAGAGGGATCGGCCTGCTGTTTGAGCATGGTGATGGCGTGGAGCAAGATTTTATAGAGGCTTTCAGCTTTTATTCTTTAGCGGCAAATGACGGAAACAAGGCTGCTTATTACAACATTGGCCAGCTATACTACCACGGGCTTGGCGTAGAGCAAAGCTATGCAGAGGCTTTGAGCTGGTTTCACAAAGCAGTAGAGAACGGCGAGCCTGATGAATATTCGACACATGTGCTGATTCAGCCTTCCGAGTTGTCGGAAACCACATCAAAGACATATTCAGTTGTGCCTGAAAGTGTGATTTATGGAGAAGCACAGTTTTATCTAGCCTTGATGTATCAGAGTGGCCAGGGAGTGGATGTCGATCATCATAAAGCCAACGCTTATTTACAGTGTGCGGCAACTAATGGAGTCCAAGAAGCACAAAGGTATTTAAATGAAATTCATTATTAAAATTAAAAATCAAAAAATAGAGAGAACAGAGAGAAACAAAAAATACTGTTTCTGTATTTTACATAAAACAACTGCCGCTACTTTCATATGTGTGTGTCTCTCTCTATCTTGTTCTTTAATATGGAAATAAAAACTCACCTAATAATAATTATGTAAAAGATGTTTATTTTGCTGAG
>VCJG01002224.1:0-15945 GCA_024140375.1 Backusella westeae | reverse complement strand
CTTTATTCGCTTTGTCCTAGCACCGACGCCCCTCACCCACTACCATGGGGTAGCCCCGAGTTTATTGGCTTGGGATTCCTTGTATTTGCCACCATCATCTTGATTGAAAACTTTGGTTCGGCGTTTATGAAGAGCTCCCAGATTGTGATTGGTTTGATTGTAGGTTTGATTGTTGCGGCTGCATGTGGTTATGTGGATTCCAGCTCAATTGACACTGCGCCACCCATCACTTTTATTTGGACAAAGACGTTCCCAATTACGGTTTATGGTCCAGCTGTGATTCCTTTTCTGATTGTTTATTTGGATAACATGTTGGAGAGTATTGGTGATATTACAGCATCGTGTGATGTATCTGGTGTAGAGGTTGAGGGTCCCATGTTCCAAAGCCGTATCCAGGGTGGTCTCTTGGCAGATGGTGTCAACTCTTTCCTTGCTGCATGTATGACCATCAGTCCCGTTGTCACCTTTGCACAAAACAACGGTGTTGTTGCCATGACAAGATGTGCTAATCGTATTGCCGGTTACTGCGCTTGTTTCTTTATTTTGATTTACGGTATCTTTGGAAAGATCTCATCCGTCTTTTTAAGTATCCCCGCTCCTGTTCTTGGTGGTATGAACGCCTTTTTGTTTGCATCCGTCACTGTATCTGGTATTCGTATTCTTGCTTACCTTGACTGGACAAGACGTGATCGTTTCATTGTTACCTGTGCATTGGCCATTGGTATGGGTGTTACTTTGGTGCCTACATGGTTTACCCATGTTTTCAGTTATTCCGGTGACAATGAGGCTCTTCAGGGTTTCTTGAGTGCCATTGAAACTGTAGTTGGAACTGGTTATTGCGTAGGTGCACTGATTTCCATCTTTTTGAACTTGATTATTCCTGCAGAATGGGGACCCGAAACCGTTAGAGAAATTGAAGAGAAGGAAAGACAGGAGCGTGATAAACTTCGTGAAGGTTTACAGTACTCTGAAGAGCATCCTTTAGAGGAATTGGCAACAACAAGAACTGGTGAACCTTAGATTATTCTTTATTAACCTTATTCGTGTACTATATATATATTATTCATTTTCTTAATTCATTTCATTTTTTAAATAAAACAAAACAAGTATTACTAGACAATAATAATAATAATTATAACAGATTTAGATGGAAAGGATAGGGAGCGGGTGCTTGTTTATTCATTCATTAATAATAGTACTAATTACAATATACTGTTTTTTTTTTTTTTAAAATGTTTGGTTTTCTTTTCCAATTCTAGCATTTCTTATTTGTTTTGTTCTTGATTTCTTGTTTTCATCATAAAGATAGCGTCTATCAACATTACTTAAACCAGCGGCGTCCAAGTCATCGTCTTGTTCAGAATCATCAGAGTCCTGCTCCTGACGAGAAGAATAACCTAAAGAAAGATTAAACATGTATTGAAGCATGCGGTTCACCTATCAATGAATTTAAATTAAAAATGGTTTACCAAAACTTTTTTCTTTACAAACTCACCTTTAGATGATGCTGAAATCCTTGACTGATGGTTTTTCTAAATGCATTGAGTGGCAGTATTTTAGCCCAGCCTTTAAAGGCAATAGTGCGGCCACCGATTTTAAGTTCTTCTACAGGTTTAACGTTTTCTTCTACACTTTTTAAAATGTCTCTAAATACAGATTTCTGCTCAGCTCTGTCACTCTTATTTCGTCTGCGGCTACTGTCAATTGATAAATCCTTTAATGTATGAATCAAGCCATCCATGTTGTCGTATTCAGGTTTACTAAATGCCTCTTCATCCTAGATGTATAATGGTCAATTCATCATTCCCTGAGTCACATCATTATTATATCAACTTTACGTCATCATTATCATCGTCATCTTGAGTAAATATACTAGCTGCTTCAAACATCAATGCAATATTTTCACCCGTAGCGATACGGATATCTTTATCGTTTGATTCCAGCATGATTTCATGCATTGGCATCACTCTGATATATAATATAATCAACAAATCACATAAATCAGCATTTATATATCCAACTTACTTTTCAATTTCTTCCCACAATACTTCAAAGTTGACCATTCCCCGAGTAAAAGATGAAGTAAACAAGAGACCATAAGCACGCAAGGCTTCAGCAAATAACCGATCACAATCTTGTGAATCCAATGCCTCGGTGTTAAATTCCGCGCCGTCTGTTTCAATCAAATCGAATAGATAATCACGAACAAGCTGTTTATCGATATCAGAAGCTGCAATATAAGTCATCAATCCCAAGGATTGTAAACACTAAGAAAGAACAATAAGCTATGATGTCATAGAAGACCCTTTTTTTTTGTTTTTTTTTTACCGCCAATTTAATTTCAATTTCGTCACTATCTTTGATGATGTTTCTAAAACTTGTTAATAAACGACGATAAAAATCATCCAACTCTGATTCTGACGTATCCAAATTGACAAAGACAAGTGCAATGCCTCTTGCGGCGAGAGTTGCCTCTTTTGTACTGTTGCTTTTAACCAGCGATCGCTTTAACAAGGCCAATACTTCTTCGACTCGGTTTTCGATATGGCTGGGCACATAATGGAATGAAAAGCTGTTTACAAGTGTTTCTAAAGCCTCTTCTCTTGTGCTGACATATATATTTAAAAGTGTAAGAAGGCGGGGGAGATTCTTTGTTTTCTTTGTTTTTTTTTTTTGCTTAATGAGCCTACCTGGTGCGAGTCTCCGAGAGTTCGTCTATAGCTTGGTTCATTTGACCGAGCCAAGTGGTGGGCTCGTCCGACTCTTGCTGCGGTGCTGAAGACTTCCGCACACTTTTCTTGGAGGGCATAGGAGTATAAAAATTCTTCATATTGGGGGGTTTTTTTTCTTATGAACTATATAGAGAGAAGAAAGAGAGATAGAAACACAAGGAAAGGGTGTAATTATAAATATTAAAAAAAAAAATATTTTGAAACAGGTCGCAGTCACTTGCATGATTTTTAAGTTTATGATTCAATTCGTAAAGCAAATGGAACATGTGAAGATAACGATTCGATATGAACTAATTTGGGCGGATTTTAGCTTGATTCCATGTCATTTGTCATTTGAATGATATAACTTATGAATCATCATCACTTCACCATCATTCTTGCAAAAAATGAAGAATGAATAATAAGGTTTTGTATAATTTCTATTTGGAGTGTCTGTATTTATCGGTAAAAACATGGGGGATATCGACTGCTTTTCCATTTATTGGCAATTAATAATGATGATTGTATTTTACAGTGTTATTTACATTCCATTCATCTTGCCTTGATTTGATTATTAACTTGTTATTGACGCTATTTTAGCCAATAGGAATCTGGCATTAAGCAAACCCAAGAGAGAGGAGAAGATGCAAAAATGATGGCTCACTCTCAACTTGATTCCTTTTATTTCCAATTTTAGCGATTTCTAACATCACTTTTCCATGTAAAAACCCCCTTTATTCCGTTAAAATAACATTATCTATAATACAATTCAAGATTGACACCGTCGTGGATTTCATCTATGATACAAACAAACATGTGTTAGCCGTTGTTCAATATGAAATTCAAGTCAAGTCAAGCCACTTACAGTCAGACAAGGTAATATGGTCCTTAAACTCTTTGTACCATTTCTTCAAAACAATCTTCTTTGGATCCGTACCAATCTGAGCTGCTACCAGCTTTTTGAAATCCCCAACCAAGTCATCAGGTGCACATTTGACTCTCACTTTTTTACCAAGACGATCATTAACCTCGACCTCAATCAAACTATAAGTCGGTTTTGCTTTCAATACTTTCTTAACACCAGCGCCCTATATACAAAGCATTTATGAGTGATTTATGTTAAAAAAAAGTAGTTTTTTATACTTTACCCTTTCTGGAGCCGGTTTCTTCTCTGGTGATCTACTGCGTGAGTCTCTTCTCTTGTCTCTTCTATCACGACGAGGTGAACGATCACGCTTTGAAGGACTACCACGACGACGTGGAGAGTAATCCCGTCTTCTTGGTGAGTATTCTCTACTTCTTCTTGGTGAATAGTCTCGTCTATTGCGTGGGGAATAGTCTCTTCTACGAGAAGGAGACTCATCTCTTCTAGATTTGCGTTCGGGTGAGCGATCCATCTTTTCAGAACGATCTTTCTTTTGATCGTCCTTTTCTGCTTGTATTCAAGCAAAAAGTGAGTTTATGTTTCTATTAAAATAAGTGTGTTTATTACCTGTATCGTGCTTCTTGAACTTCAGCATTTTTTTATTGTTATCAGTAAGAGTTGGCGATTACACTCCAATTAATAAAACCGAAAAGTGAAAATATAGACTCGTCAAATCAGTTCGGGCCGGAATGAATTCAAAGCTTATTTTTTTAGTCCCAGAGAGAAATAACAGCTTAGAATAAACGAGTATATTGGTATTAACATAAAAGAAGTAAAAGATGGTTTAAAAATGACACTGACTGTTGGCATCAACAAGTATTTCTTGATCACATTTTAGTATCACAATTCTCAAATATAATAAGTATGCAAATTCAGTAATGAAAAACAGTGCTATTTGAACTTGTAACCATCTATTAGTTACAGTCTTTAGAAGGAGTGCGCATTTTGCTCAAATACATTCCCTCCAAATAACAAGTGTCGTAGCGCGACTTTACAAAAGGAATCCAAAATAAACAAAGGATCATATCATCAATTTATTTATCAGAGCTGCTTGGTTCTGGATTCGAAGGATCCTCTCCAGTAAACATGTTGGAAACTGGTACCATTTATATCTATATTCATTGGAATATTCTAATGAATTTGGCGCACAGCATAGAAATGATTGCATACAAGCTGAATCATAAGAGCATTATTTGGCTTTTCCTTAGTTTTTAGGTTCATCGACTAGAAGATAGGTATGGGCCTCACAAGATTGTGTGTGACATAAGGCAGTTTTACCACCTGTATCTGCAACTACCCGCAGACAATCACAGCCTAAAAGATGACATTCCTCAGTAGTTCCTGATTTTTATTCTCAGTCAGTCAATTCTATGGGAGATCAAGGTTTTCCAAATCAGTCTTCAGGTTCGGATAATGTCATTCATAACAGATATACTTTACTTTTGTCTCAACTGATTTGATCTCTGTCTCTAGCTGGATGGTAAGGCAGGTGGAACAGATACATAAAACCCATTAATAACACAGTTCTCACTACTTCGAATCTTTCCATTGTGAAGGCCAGGATATGCTCGCCTTTAATCTTCCATTGTCAATAAAAAGTCTTCGCATCGTGGTTGTACCTCCTAACCTGTACCATTAGTACTGAAGCAAGTCTATATACTCTTCACTCTGGTGTTAAAATTGACCCACATTATACTCACTTTCATAATGACATGTAGGATACTTTCCTTTTCAAATGACAGTTTATTTCTTGCTGTTTTTCACAAGATTAATTATGCTGAATCCAGTTTCCTTCCAGTTTTCATGTTGCCTCAATTACCCCACCGATCTCTAAATATACTCTAAATAAACGCTTAGCCACACTCTTGTTAGTTCTTCTTCAGCCACTCTTTGGCGTTACCACTATCAGTATTACTTCCAGTAGGAAGGACTACCTACTACTTCTACATGCGACTTTTACATTAGAGGTTGAAAATTTTATATCACCTACTTCTGATTTTTTTTTCTTTAATCAAAATGAACGGACACGTACAGTTTGCCAGCATCAATGAAGGTTTATATTGAGTGTCAATATCTCGTTATACCGGTCATATTCATTAATGCCTTGTTCAATTTTTTAGGTCAGGAGATAATCGAACGCCAATGTATGATGGACGAGCTAGAATATCAAGTAAACCACCACCCACATATTACAATGGAATAAAAAAAATAACTGACTAAAGTAAAAAAAAAATAGCTGGAAGTGAAAGACCTGAATATATTTAACTTATTCTGAAGGACACGGTCTTCTGGAAAATGGTGTCACTTACCTTTTTTGCCACCACCCTTTACTTTACTTATTATCATTACTATTATTTATCAGTTCTTTTTAAAAAAAAATAGCTCACATACCTACAAGCATCACTTATTTTAAAAAAAATGGCTCACATAACTTATAAACATCATTGCTTATATATATCATCTTTAAATAAAACATCAACTGTACTCAATATGCTATTTGGTTATTAAAAGCCACCAATTTTAATAAATGAGTTTATTTTTTTAGGTATCATTCCATGATAAAATGATAGCGCTTATTTTTAGTTGTAGAAGAATAACAGAAGCCAGTATATTCAACTAAATCATCCGCATGTATCAAGTAGCGTTTGACTGGTGTATTTAGCATAACCATACGGAAAACCAGCATTGTTCAATTCGATGTTTCTGATCAGGCCTATTAGGCAAAGTACATGTTCCTCGTCTAAAAAATTAGTTTCTGGAGCCGTTTATAATGTGATATTTAATGCAAATAATATTGTAAATAACCATGTATTGATTTGGATTTTAGTATGCATTTGTATTCTGTGTTGCTTTGGCTTGGTTTGCATTAATTTGTGTTTTGATTTGCAAATTCAGTCAATTTTTTTGCAGTGTTTGTATGCCATTTTTCAAACTTGAAATGGTGTATTGAGCCTAAATACCTGAAAAAGGCAAAATGAATCAGCCCTATAGTTCTACTTTTTAAAAATATACAATTTTTTTTCTGTGAAATACCAAAAATTAAAATTTTAAACACAAATCTCAGTAGTTTGGAAAACGTTCTCGCAGTCATATATATATATTTTTATTAATATTTGTGCTACAAACAAACAAACTTTTTATTTTTATTACTTTTGCATCTCTTCTCCGTATTTATCCACTTTTTGTTGACGCAATGCGTAAAACAATCAGAAGTTTTATAAATAATTGGAAATATCCTCCAGGTAAAACTCTTCTTTCAAATTTCTTAATAAAAACTGGAAAAACTAAAACTTGAAACCAACTTTCATCTAGTTCGAACTGATCCAAACATTGACCCAGACCTTATGAGACGTGCTAGCAACGGTGATGCTTTTGCTCAGCTTGAAGTGGGTAAAGCCTATTATCACTGCTGTGACTTTGAAAATAATTGTATCGTAGCGTTCGGATGGTTCATCACTTCGGCCAAAGCTGGACATATGGAAGGTCAGTTTTGGCTAGCTGAACTCTACGCTCTTGGTCAAGGTACTCGCCAAAACTCTGAACAAGCCTATGAATGGTACACCAAATCGGCAATTCAAGGTTACGAACCAGCTTTAGCGAGAATAGAACATTTATATCACCAAGATAAAATAATACATACACGCGGTTATTTGAACGAGCACGAAAAGGGGTGGCTTGAAGAGGAATATCGAAAACAGCATCCTTTCAGAGAACTGTTCGAGTATCGCTTACAATACTATAGAGGATATACTCCGAATACAATAATACACTTCACGCTAAAGTTTGATAAATATCGAAAATGTGACCAAGACGATAAAGAAGCACAGAAAAATTTAGGGTTTCTTTATCGCCATGGATATGGAGTAAAAAAGCGGAACATACACATGGCAATCCAATGTTACACCAAAGCAGCGAGGCAAGATTCGGCAGATGCTCAGTATCAATTAGGACACTTGTATGAACACAGCCAGACAATAAAATTCAAGTATAAAAAAGCGATTGGATGGTATATCAGTGCAGCAAAGAATGGAAATAGTAGTGCTCAAATATCGCTTGCGTCAATGTATCAGAGAGGCTTGGGCACCGAAAAAGACGACCTATTGGCTATGGAAGAGCTCAAGAAGGCAGCTTTGAATCACAATATACTGGCATATATACAACTTGCCAAAATATATCGCAAAGGAATAGGAATCGACTCCAACGATGAAAAAGCAGCTGCGTGGTATCAAATGGCAGCCAAAAAGGGAAACAAGGTTGCGCAAAACTGTCTCCAGCTTTTACAACAAAACATGGACGTCAAAAGGAGCAACACTGTTTCACAACAAAGAAACGAAGCACAAATCATTATCCCATATAAATCGAGATTATGTTCAAAGGTCAAAGAGGATGTCGCCACAACTAAAACTATCGATACATTAGACGAGCTAAAGAAAACGGTTTTGCATGCACTAAAGGGGGATCATTTCGCCATGTATGCTGTGGGTTTAAATTATTATACCGGGCAAGATTTCAAAAGGAATGAGGAACTTGCGTTCAGATGGATACTTAAAGCAGCCCAAGCTGGTTGTAAGGAAGCGCGATTCAAGTTGGCCGAAATGTACGAGAATGGTGATTGCGTTGAGCAAAACAATCTCAGGGCAAGCATCTGGTACAGAAAACTTGCAAAGAAAGGGGATGATAAAGCTCTATCTAAGCTGGGCTACATGTACCACTATGGTCTTGGCGTGCGGAGGGATCCACTAGAAGCAAGTAAATGGTATTCCAAAGCCATCGATAAAAGCAACAGTGATGCACAATATTACTTTGGAATATTACGATACGAAGGAGCAGGAATAAAACAGGATACCGAAGAGGCACTTGAATGGTTTGAAAAATCAGCACTTCAGAAAAACATCAAAGCATTAGTTAAAATGGGCGAATTCTATTTGGATGGCGTAGAAAAAATAAAAGATATCTCAAAAGCGCTGGCTTTTCTCAACTTTGCAGCAAAGAATGGCAGCGTGGGTGCTCAAATGCGACTGGGTAATTTATACAATCACGGGTTGAATGTGCAAAAAGACCCCACCAAGGCAGCCGAATATTATTCAATGGCTTCTAAAAGCAATCACTCGGCTGCTAATTTGGAACTAGCTCACATGTATTTCAATGGGAATGGTGTACTCCAGGATTATATAAAGGCGTATTGTTTGTTCAAACAAGTCATGATGGACGACGTGGCCGAGAATGATCATCCGTTTTTCTTGGATATATCACACCCATACTTTAAAAAATTAGAACCACATAAAATTCTCATCATGCTGGAGAAAGTACTAGAAGAAAAAGTGGACGATGTAGAATACCAAATTGGATCGATATATGAACTTGTGTACTCTGGGTTTGGTAATTTATTTCATCACAAAGATTTCTCTACAGTCTTACAGTATTACAAATCTGCAGCTCAGAAAGGATCACATCACGCTCAAAATTTACTGGGACGAATTTACGAAAATGGATTTGGAGTCAAGATAAATTATCATAAAGCATACAAATACTACAAATCAGCATCAAACTTGGGAAGTGCCGAATCATTCTACAGGCTGGCATCCATGCACCACGCTGGCAAAGGAGTCTATTACATTGATCTATTAAAATCTTACAATTTATACTTGGAGGCTGCAAATAGAGGATCCCGCCATGCCTTACGTTTATTGGATCTTAGCTACGTAGAAAGTTATGTTGGAAACATGACCTATAGAGAAAGGGTGCAGCTCTATGCGGCAGCGGCTGGCAACGATAACATTGCTGCACAATATAAACTTGGATTAGCATATCAGTACGAAGATTGTCCTCTGAAGAACTACAAAGAATCCCTCATGTTACTTAAAAAGGCTTCACAGGGTGGATTGATGGACGCTATGTATCAAGTGGGACTGATGCATGAGAATGGCCTAGGCACCGAAAAAGATTATCGTATTGCAGCCAAATATTACAAAAAGGCTTTAGATGGTGGTCATGACGATGCTCAGTATAGACTTGCTCGATTTTTTCATCTCGGACTTGGGGTGGAAAGGGACTATTTTAAAGGATATGCACTTTATGCGGATGCAGCAGAAAAGGGGAATATGATGGCAAGATCTGCTTTAAATATCTCAAAAAAA
Organism: Backusella westeae; assembly: GCA_024140375.1. Classification (NCBI taxonomy): domain Eukaryota; kingdom Fungi; phylum Mucoromycota; class Mucoromycetes; order Mucorales; family Backusellaceae; genus Backusella; species Backusella westeae. The sequence continues at coordinate 6,172 of VCJG01002224.1, read as the reverse complement.
CCACTCGCGTACACGCCAGCTGACGGTACCTTTACCAACTCCTTTCGCCAATTCCACTACCCTTTCTGCAACAATATTTATCTCGAATGCGTAAAGATGTGCGAAAAGGTAGCAGAAAACGGTCTTCCGGAACTCCAATTTGACCTTGGAAAAATTTATGAAGAAGGCATATTTTTATCAAAAGATTACGCAAAAGCGTGGAAATGGTACAACAAGGCATCCCAGTTACACTACACACAGGCTATTTATCGACTTGGACTTCTATACGAGAAGGGATTTGGATGTAGACAGAGTTACAAAGCAGCGATAGAGTTGTACAATCAAGCGATAGCTCAAGGAAGCTCTCCAGCACAGTACAGGCTAGGGTTAATGTATCAAAATGGTACAGGTTTATTAGCAGATTACACTACAGCCATTCACCATTATATCCAATCAGCAGAGAGAGGAAATTCAATGGCTCAGTGTAAATTGGGTTTCTTGTATCAAGAAGGTAAAATCATTACCAAAGATATTTTACAGTCGCTCAAGTGGTACACCCTGGGATACATGCAAAATGACATGAGGGCGGAGAGCGCTTTGTATAATGATTTCTACTATGACATGGTGGAATGGGTCAAGATAGATCACAAGAAATATAACCTTCTTTTAAAAATCATATCCAACTCTGACCAAGACGCTATCTCCGATAAAGGCAGTATTCATTATCAATTAGCAACTATGTATTTTAATGGAAGCGGCATATCTCAAAATTATACCGAAGCATTTTTTCATTACGAAACGTCGTGGAAAAAGTATGAATATAGAAGCGCAAGAAACATGTTGGACCCGGAATACTTGGAAACAACCCACTTTGTAAAGGAAACCTATCTAAAAAGATTCCAAATGTATCTAGAAGCATCCAAGGCACAAAATGTATATGCAAAGTACATACTGACCATGATATACATCAAAGGAATTACAACAAACACAAAGGTGTACACTATTCACGGCGATAACATATTGACTTTTATAAGCGACACATTTGACGAAAATTATATTATCGAAAAAAACCCTACCGAGGCGATTCGTCATTTTAATAGCGCTGTACGCAACGATGATGACCTTCAGAGCAATCCTGTATGGAGGTAAATTCATTAATAAAAATAATAAACATGAAGACGTTGTAAATGCTATACAGATATATTAAATAACATATTGCCCCTTTAGATACATCGACCATGATAGTAGAAATACACAGTGTATAATGGGAACGCTCTATTATTTTGGTAAAGGTGTCGAACAAGATCAATCTAGAGCATTATCCTATTTTACGACATCTGCAAAAGATAACGATCCGCACGCCCAGTATATATTAGCGACAATGTACAAGAAAGGATATGGCACTGAAATCAACATGAGGGAGGCACTTCATTGGTATAAAAATTCTGCTGCCCAGGACAACATGCAAAGTTGCTTAGCGTTGGGTGATCTTTATTACAATGGCAAGGGGGTTAGTCGAAACTTTTCAAAAGCAATCACTTATTATACAATGACAGCTAAAAATGGAGATTTGGATGCTCAATATCGTTTGGGTAAAATGTTTGAGCTCGGTTATGGAACCAACATTAATATGGATGAATCTCTTCGATGGTATATTGCGTGCTCAAATCAATACCATACCAGTGGTTCTCTGCGGCTGGCAACTATCTACTATTACGGCAAAAAAGTTCAACAAGATTATGCCAAGGCTTTATCGTATTTTAAAATGGCAGCCGAAAAACAGAACTGCACGGCTCAGTACTGTTTAGGAACGATGTACGAGAATGGCAAAGGCACAGACATTGATATTGATAAAGCCATACGTTGGTACACACAGTCAGCTAAAAAGAACCATGTCGAGAGCCAATTCTGCTTGGGGAAGGTTTACTACAATGGGAAAGTTACATCGAGAGAGTATTCAAAGGCCCTGAACTTTTTCAAGAAAGCAGCAGAACAAAATCATAGAGAAGCGCAGTTTTTGCTAGGCATGATGTATAAAAATGGTTTTGGTACACACGTCAATATGAAAGAGGCACATCATTGGTTTGCTTCATCTGCTGGACAGAACGACCATGCTAATTTCCACACATTGGGCGATATGTATCTAAACGGAACAAACGTTGATATTAACAAATCGATAGCTTTGTTTTACTTTAAGATATCAGCTGAACAAGGAAATCCGAAATCACAATGCCAGCTGGGTGTAATGTATCAAAATGGTTACGGAACCGAAACAAATATGGGGCTGGCCTCTTCTTGGTACAACATATCTGCAAGTAATGGAAACGGAAAGGCCTTTTTTCTATTGGGGAAAATGTATTATGATGGAGTTCATTTCCAACAAGATTATTCAAAAGCGTTTTTACTTTTCGAGAAGGCGGCTGAAAAAGGCGAGGATGATGCTTATTTCCACTTGGGCCAGATTTATAAATACGGCCATGGCACTGTTATAAATAAAAAGAATGCTATCTCATGGTATACGGCAGCAGCACACCAGGGCCATATACTCGGTAATCTCACTCTTGGTAGTATCTATTTCATGGGTTGGGGAACCAAAAAGAATTATCAAAAATCCATCATGTATTTCAAGGAAGCAGCAGAAAAAGGCAATAGTGATTCTCAATTCTATGTTGGCGAGATGTATAGATACGGTTTTGGAACTGAAAAAAATATAACAAAAGCTATATATTGGTACACCCGCTCTGCTAATCAAGGTAATCTTAATAGTGCTCTAACTTTGGGTGAGAACTATCTTTATGGTCTTGAAATAGAAAAGGATCCTGCCAAGGCCGTAATCTACTTTACCGAGGCTGCACAACATGGAAGCGCTCAAGCTCAATTTCTTTTGGGACAAATCTATAGAGACGGTATTGGAACTGCAGTGAATATAAATGAAGCTGTTCATTGGTACACTACGGCAGCTGAAAATAACCATATAACAAGCTGTGCCATACTAAGTGAAATCTACAGCGAAGGACAGGGCGTTAAAAAGAACAGTTCGAAAGCAGTAAAGTATATAAACGATGCCAGTAGATTGAGAAGGGAATTATTTTTGGATAAAATAAGATTAGAAACAAACGCAGATGAATCTATGTACCATATTGATATGTAATTGACTCCGCTATCCCCTCTCTCGCTCTATTATTTTTTCCTCTTCATCTAGAAAAAGACAGATCTGTACATTCCCTTAATAGATATATAAATATAAAACTCTGCGTTTTTTTAACTAGCAATCTCTCTTTAAATTTCAAAATGCTTGATTAGTTAATAAAATGCGAAAAGTGAGTTTCGGAAACTGGGAATCAGGAATCGAAGCTCGGTTGCATTTCGACTCAAACATACAGTAGAAATAATAATAATAAAATGTCAATTGTACTATGGGAAAAGAATTGTTTTGTCCTAAAAATGGGACAAAACGCAAGGACAAAAAACATTTCTTCTTCAAGGACTATCACTGTAACCTTCTAGGATAAAAAATGATTTTGCAAGGGCTAGCACTGCAACCTTCTAGGACAATTTTTATTTTTGTAATTCTGTCCCCCATTTTAAGAACAATCACTGGACACTGTTAGGATTAAAAAAATGAATTTTTCCCTAGTGAATTGTGCATGCTGTAGATTGGTCTGAACGTCCAAAGGAGAGCACCATATCATTAGCCAAATATTAAAGATAATATGGACGTAAGAAACAACGAAATCTTATTCATCTTGCTATGTTATGCAAATATATCCTCAAAGTTATGCCAGTAATGCCTAAAAATTGGATTTGGATGAGACTAATTCATAATGAGAAATATTTTCATTCTTTTTTGAGATGCATGTACTATCAAAGTATAACCTTTAATTTGGTGTTTTACCCACATTATTTGCAATAATAATTCCAACGTACGTAACATGATCAATTACACTTTTTTTTTCAAAGGATTAAGAACTTCTTTAGTTGGAATGGTAACTCAAACTTTATTTCATTTTCTTCTTCTCCAGATGCGACATTGGTGTCACGAATAAATCATACAGTAGCGCAGTCTTTATGGCCTACTCGCATTTTTAAAGTATCTAGCAACACCTACATAGCCATCTCTTTGTCCGTTTTATAATTTAGAATATTTTAAGAAACTCAAACATTAGCGATATAGTTTCTTAAAGAGAAAGTAAAAAAAAAAAAAGGAAAGTGAAAGTGTTTTCACATGAATAGGAATGTATTGTAACATCATATTTGATGGACAAAAAAAGTACACATACTAAATTGAATGAAGTAGCACAAGACGCTTACTTCATTGTTTATTGTTCAAGAAAAATCGCAGAGAAGTTTGATAATGCTGGATTTTTTTATTAATCTAGTGCGACCCACATCTGGAAAATCATCCGGAAAAAGGCGCCATTGCTTTAGAGTGACTTTAAATTTAGATGAAAAGAAGTAATAAATATGGTAAACTGGCGCTCTCTTCCGAATAACATTCTGGTTTCATCCTTCTCCTCTTATACGTATGTATTTTTTTAAAAAAATGGAGCGTACAAAACGGATTTTACACTCAGAAGTCCACCCAAAGATGCAGAGGAAAAGATAGCACAGTTGACAAAAATGAAATAAAAGAATGGATATGTGTCTTTACAAGACATTTGTCTATCTTTTTAAAAAGGCTGATTACTTTGCAGTAAAGAAAATCTCGTATTTTAAAAACAATTTGTAAAAGGCCACTTAACAACTCCGATACGGGTGGGTTGAGGATTGGAGTGAACGATTAAATGAAATACAACGATGAAAATGAACTAAGCTTTAGGCTACAAAATTATAACATAGATATTTTCTATTGTTCAAGCATGGAATAGGTTTGGTATATTTGCCTTTACTTAACAGTGTAATAAGCGTGTAGTAATAAAAAAAATAAGGTTTTTGTCTAACCATTTCATATGTTTACTTTTTAAAATATAACCGTGTCCTGTATTCTGTCAAAGACTTGGTACATACTTCAGTCATAAATATTAGAGTCACGGGTAGGTTTATTTACTTATCGACATTGTTTTCAAGATCGAAAGATATGATGAACACTTCCCAAGTTCAAAAGGTATTTTTGATGCAGAGTAACATCAAGAGGGGCTTGGATGTTGACTTTATAAATCACCATTTGACCAAATAAGAAAATATAGTTTATGATATCCAAGCAAAAGATAACCAAAAACGGATATAATTAGACTGATTAACGGCCCTTATTTTTTCTTATTACTCCAATATCAATTCTAATAATACCACTTCCTGTACTTTAAAATATTCTTTATTGTCAACTTTATTCATTTCATTATTCTTACTATATAATAAAAGATATCGTTTTATATATATTTCATCTCCTCTTTATTGATCTCATAAAGTACAAGAAAGCAAAAGGGGCGTCGTCTTAAAAATAAAAGAGAAATCGAACGTAGGACAATGATTTTTTTTATTTTGTTTCCGGTCTCCGTGTCACGATATAATAGAAGCGCACTGGGAGAAACTTTAATTGGACTATCATGAAACAACAAAGCAAAAAGAATACACAAAAAAAACGCGATCAAACTGATAGAACCTAGAAAGATGACCTAGATTTAAGAAGAGGCCAACCAATACAAAACATATGTAGTTTTATTACCTAGAACTTTGACTTTCTATTGTTTATTTTTATTTTACAAATAAATAGACTTTATATAGCTTTTGTATGACAAATAAGCCAAAAAGCCCTATTACATTTATACACACACCACTCTTGTGTTCGTGTTTATTATTGTTATTGTTATATTTTTTGTTATCATCAAAAAGTGAACAATATAAAGAGTGTCAAAAAGGGAGCTAAAGAAAAGACAAGAGGCCGGACTGGTTATCTATGTAATAAGCACTATTTCCTTTTACATAACATAAAAAGAAGTCTAAAAGTATTTTTTTTACTCAAATTATCGATTCCACCAACTGTTGCATTGATGTGTGAAATAAAAATAATTTAAAAAGCAATTTACTTATATTGCGGGTATTGAAAGCTTTTCAAAAGAGCGCAAACCACTCTAAAACGATTGACATGTAACACGAATATCAACTAAAAGCCCTGGCTTTTTTTAATAAAATAAAATATTTTTTTTCTTTTTTTTCTTCTTCTTCTTCTTCCTCATATCTCTTTTACCTTTTTTTT
>VCJG01000222.1:0-15084 GCA_024140375.1 Backusella westeae | reverse complement strand
AAAAAAAAAAAAAGAGTATATATTGTAGTAGCCCGTATATTTCAACTACTCTTACTTATCTGCCAGGTCGATAGTTTGTTTTTAATAGTCATCATCTCATATTTATACTTTTACTTAAATTCCTGTAGAATGTTCTCATTATGCTACTATAAGCTTACTCGCCCATTCATTTACTCTAATAAGCAAGTACCAGAGACTTGTTGACTTTGTTTAATTATCAGTTACATTGATAAAAATCACATATATATGTTTCTCATAAGATCATTATGCACTGACTTGTATCATATCACAAAAACTGATGGTTCATTTATTCCTTGCTTTAAAGACAATCTTAATATATATCCATCACATCTACATATCATTCATTTTATGCTAAATGATCATTATCTGATGATGACTTTTATTTTGAGAATTATTGTCGGCTACCACGAGCCATCACCATTCAACAAAATCTACGCCACTTGTCATCAAACATACCAAATTATTCTGCATTAATTAAGCTATTGTGAATAATAGAGAGGGGTAGTAAATAAACAAACAAGCAGACGCCGGAATAGTAATATTAAAATAAAATATAAAATGAAGAAGGAAATTACTGTCCTATTTAAGTTTGTTGGAGTGGAAAAAGGGATATTGAGTAAATAAATTGGGTAGCTTATTTATATATTAACATTGAGTGTAGTATATGGCGCAAAAAAATAATGAGTCATATGAAGTATGTATCATATAAAGCAATAACTTCTTTTTTTAATAGAATCGTAAAACTGGTCTTCTTAATATATGCTTAAAACCATATGATTCTCTCCTTTATCACCATGCTTTGTATTACTTTATGTAGAGTCACCACCCTCTTTTCTGTATTTCATAAATCAATAAATTCAATAGATTGATGCAACCTTTTTTTTTTCCTTTTATTCTTTCATCTCTCTAAACTTGTATCCAAAAAAAGATGCCACTAACGGATGAAATCAAGCAAAAGCTTCTTTCAAAACCAATTGGCATCACATCTGCCATTGCACTTTTATATCTCTCCTATCATATCATTTCAGATATAAAAGATAAACGAAAGTTTAGAGGAATACCTACACCCGGTAACTCGTATCCCATTGTTGGTAAATCATTGTTTATAAAAACGTCCCATTCTCTTTCTAAACAAAAACCTCGTAGGCCACGTACTTTCGCTGAGTACTCTTCCAGGCAGACAAGTCTATAAATGGCACGAAGAAACCAATTCACCCATCATTCGATTAAAAATGGGTGTCCAAAACTGGGTGCTGATTAGCGACCCATTGATTGCCCACAAGGTCATGGTGGTGCATGGAAAAGCGGCCTCGGATAGACCTTATAGTACATTTGGAAAGAAGTATTTTGGAAAAGGTGGCAAAGGAATTGCCTTTGCTGACCAAGGTGAGGTTTGGAGAAAATCAAGAGATGCCTGTAAGTTTTTAATAAATCAAGAGGGAGTGATTCTAATAAAATATAGTATATTCAATCCTTTCACCAAAAAATGTGAGTCTCTACAACGACTTTATTGAATCTGAGGCCAGTGCCCTTGTCAAACGTCTCGTTGACGAGACCCAACGCGAAGGTAGCGTCGATCCACGCAAAAACATTGTGCTCAACACCATGAATGTCATCTGTCATGTCTCTGTTGGCAAAAAGTTTGAGTCCTCGGAGGATCCCATCTATAAGCAGATTATATTTATGGTAGAACAGGGACTCTATTTTACCGGATTTGCGTTTGATCTACCCATCTTTTTCCCTTTCCTTGCCATCTTTTATAAAAACTTTGGTATTGAGAAGCAAATGAGTGATTTTATCGAGAATGTAAGGGACCCATTGATGATGAAATTGATTAGAGAGGCAAAGATCAATAAAGATACACCTAATATAATTCGATCGATTGAGGAAGAGTTTGGGTTGGATGATGAGGAACAAAACATGATTTTACTTAGTAAGTGTGTCTATGAATATATATATATATATATATAACTCATTCTTTTACCTATAGACGATGTTATTGATGCTGGAGTTGATCCTATCAAACATGCGCTTCGATGGTCCTTTGCATTATTGTGTCATTTCCCCGACGTTCAGAATCAGCTGTATGAAGAAATACAGGCGTTTAAAAAGGAGTATGACCGTCTACCTACTTTCCGTGATAAGGATCAGGTCCCTTTTGTTCATTCGGCATTGACTGAGTGTATACGATTTAGAGCACCAACCACTTTTGGTATACCTCATCTTGTTACTGAAGATAGTAAGTAGATATATATGGAGTGAAATGAGTTTAATCACATTGAGTTGTGGAATAAATAGTCATTGTGGATGGGTACTGTATTCCCAAAGGCACTTCCATTTTATCAAGCTATGACCATATGCAACTTAGCCCTCATTTTATTAAAGACGGAGATAGACTTGACTTTAAAAGATATATGGGAACCAAAGGAACATTGTTATCCAATACAAAGGGTAAAATCGATAACCGTGATCTTTTTACTTTTGGGTGGGGGAAAAGAAGTTGTCCTGGTGTTCATTTGGTAAGAAGAAAGAAACCAGTTTGATCAAGATAATTAACCCAAAACATAATAAAAATAGAGTAATGTTCAATTGTTTGCCATTTTTGTCAATCTATTCTCCAAGTGTACTATTGAACCACGAATTGATGATGATGGTAAGCTCATCTATCCAGACTATGAAGGTGGCGTTGATACGGGCATCAGCACTGGTGTTATTCCTTATAAAGTTCGCTTTATTTTGAGAAGCAGTTAGATATAATAAAAAACTGTAAATCAAAATGCAACAGAATTGTCGCTGCGCAAAATTTTTGATTTTATTATACTAGTTTTTGTGAGTCAATTGATTATTAAAATACTTGTTTTTCCCTTTTTGCTTTAATGAGTCAACTCACTTCTAATCTTTCAAATAAATTGCAAACGTTTTTACTCTTATCGAGATCAGTCAAAGGCAAAGCCAACTGTCAGTTAATCAGCGATGCGTTGGGTGCGCCGGGTGTATATGTGTTTACGGAGCTACTCCAAGCACCCAACTTGGTCGAGGTTATTCTCTATTCTTGTAATGTAAAGCACATTCCACCCACTCACATCTTTATAAATAGGCCTCTACTTTACCCGAAGTAGTTCCTTATTATGAGTTACTGCAAGTGTTTCTATACGGTTGCTATGGTGATTATAAAGGTAATTACTATTATAAATAATTCAAGTTGAAACAATATTAACAATAACAAAAACAGCCAAAAGCAACGAGTTGCCCGCCCTAACAGCCTCACAAAGCAAGAAACTAAAACAACTCTCCATCATTACACTTTCTGAAAAGAGTCAGGTATTTTGTTTATTTTTTTATTTATTTTTTAGCAAAGATAATGACAAAAAATTGCGTGCGCCATTTTAGGTCATTTCTTACCAAACACTACAGCAATCACTCGAGATGGACACAGTTCGTGAGCTAGAGGACTTGATCATCGATGGATTTTACCAGGGAATTATTACCGGTAAACTTGACCAGCAGAAGCAGCAGCTGCACATCATGTCATCCATTGGACGTGATGTGAAACCCAACCAACTTGACGAGACCATCGATATTTTGGCCACTTGGTCGGGCCATACCCAGGGCTTGGTGGATTCGCTCAACGCGAAAATCACCTTGCTGCAGGATCAGGTCGCTGCTCAACAGCAGGCACGTGATGCCTATGCAACTCAAATCGAGCAGGTGAGACAACAGGCACGCGCCGAGGGTCCTCCCAAGAAGTTGCCTACAATGGATATATTTGAGCACGGCAGAGGAGGAGGAGGACCTAGCGGATCAAGAAGACCAGTAGGATCAGAGGAAAGAAAGAGGTAAATGACTATGGATTAGTTGGTAAGAGTAGGACCAAGTACTTACTGTCACTATTATTATTATTATTATTATTACAACGAACAAAAAGAGGATCAAAACGATACATGATGGTAGGGCAGTGCTAAAGCGTTTAAAAGGGGATATTTTAGTTGAATATAATCTATAATCATATTTTATTAATAAGAAACCAACAATGTTATTAATTGTACATAGAATTGGAGAGAAGGAGACATTAAAAGACGATAATAAGAATAATAAGAATAATATATATATATATCTATCTATCTATCTATATAAAATATAACAAGTACAAAATAAATGATACTAGAGAAGAGAAAAAAGAATCTATACATGTAGATATATACAACATATCATATAAACATACAAACCATAATAATATATAAATATATATTTCTATTCCATTGGTTTTCTTGCGATCCAACAAGTGTATCTTGAAAAGCTTTGGTAAGACTCGAATTCCTCCAGCACTTCAGCCAATGCCAAGTCATAGTCTTCAGGAGAAATGCCCCATTTCGGTACATAGACGCTCTTTTTGTTTTTAAGATATGCCTTTTGCAGTTCCTTATTGATAAAACCAAACTGTTTCAATTCTAAAAAAAATCATCAGTCACGCACAGAGTAGTAAGGACTGGTACAATTACCTGGCTCCAATGGCCATTCGCCAATGGGAATATCCAAAACCTTTTTATCAATCTGCTCAAAGCCAGCATCGCCCAAAGAGACCTCGAGGGTATCAGCGAGCTCGATGTCAAGGTCTAACAATGTACACTGTTGTCTAAAAAATGATTGGAAAGCCTGTTGGACGGGGCCTGAAGAGTGGTGCCACAGATCGCGCTCAATCAATTCAATATAGCCTCCAGGTTTTAATACTCTAAACATTTCTTTTACCAGCAATGGCCACTGATCCTTATTGACATGAATAAACATGCAGCGTTGAAATATACTAAAAAGTTATTTAACACACCAGAAAGAGAAAAGCTTACATTGTATACTTACTAATCAACAGACTCGTTTGCAACAGGCCAACGCTCGTTTATATTAGTCTGATTGTAACTGAGATTGTTGGGATTCCCGTATTGAATGGCGGGAGGATTCAAGTCCATGCCAATGATTTTAGAATCCGTGTACTGTGCTGCCATTTCCAAGGCCCAAATACCATTGCCTGTACCTGATTCCAAAATGACTTTTGGAGACTCAACAGGAGCCCACACATTGCCCTTTCGGGTGCTTTTCAAGAGATAATGCTGTAATTTTTCATTACTATTGTGCCCTAAATGTTTTGATGGGAACGTACCTGTCTTTGATATAATTCACGCTCCTTTGCATCTGTCTCAATGGGCTGTAAAGTGGATAGACTCTGTTTTCTTTTTGCAAAGAATTCGGTGATGGATTTACGACGGCTATTTACAAGTACTGGTGGTGATGATATTGTGCTACTGGTTTTTTGGTGATGATGATGATGCTGATCTGTTCGCGCAATAGCCGCATTCAGAGCAGCGTTCAAGGTGCCCTCACTAAGATGGGTGTATTGATTTTCCTCAATCCAGTCATAGTTTCCGTGTGAAGTTGAGCTCGAAGTACCCTGAAACGAGGTGACAGTTGCGATGCTTTTTCTACGATTGAGCTTGCTCTTCTTTTTACTGTTCGATGATGACTTACTCGATTGATTTCCCATTATTTGTGTGTTGATATGATACAAAAATAATAAAGTAAATAAATAGAATGGAAATATATATTATAAACTATTAATATATTATAATAATAATAGAAAAAGAAAACTAGGATATAAAAAGGTAAGGTATTACTGAGTTTGTTTTATACAGAAAAGTAGGAGCTTCAAAAACAATGAAAAAGGGGATCCAGCCAGACGAAAGCCGCTGAGTTTTGAGACCAAAAAGTAAATAGCGCCATTAAGGGAAGACCTATCAAAAGTAGACTAACATCACCAGGATGAATGGATCTAGTATTAAGCCGATGGATCGGTCAAATAAATCATTGTATTTGATATATATTAATAAACGATCGCCAGCTTTCTTGATTTAGTGTTAAACTTTAATTAGTTTTACTTTGTTAACCTTAGTCTTGTTACTATTACTATCATCATCATCATATCATTTTACGATGATTATGTATACAGATGTATGTATGTATGTAGCTAAATGGCTCTATCTTTCTTAATCTCATTTATTTACATTGAAAATACATGTAATATAAACAAAACAAAATGATTGATATTATTTTATTTTTTATTTTTTATTTTATTTATTTATTTTATTTTGAATTGATTGTATTATGTGGTGAGTATGTTTTTTGTTTTGTTATTCTTCAAATAATAATAAAAAAGAAAAAAGTATAGATATGATACATTAAATGTGAAGGGAAGGAAAAAAAAAGAAAAGAGAGAAATGACTATTTTTACAAAAGATAATAAAGTATATAAATCAAGGCTTTCTAAACTCGGTAAGTACAGGATATATAGCTTGGAAAGCCTGGTAAATCTCTTCACGTACTTTGGCACCCGTCAACACAATCTTACCAGATACAAAGATCAGCAAGACGATTTTAGGCTTGACCATACGATAAATGAGACCAGGAAACAATTCAGGTTCATACTATATTGACCGTATCAGAGTAGAGAGAGAAGGGAGATATTGTAATAATAATGATTGTTTAAAAAATAAAGTCAATACTATACATCGATTATGAATACTTACAGAACTAAAGTGACCGTGAGAATAAGCCAAACCTTCTAAACGAATAGGAAATTTGACATCACAAGAACCCACAATGTTTTGAATTTTAAAATCGGTAAACTTTGCTTGAAATCCCAACTTTTGGATAATGCGGGCATACTTGCGGGCTGCTAATTTGGAATCATCTTCGGATTTGGCACCAGTTACTACCATTTTTCCCGAAGCAAAGATCAGGGCAGTTGTTTTTGGATCACGAATACGCATAATGACAGCTGCGAAACGCTATTGGATAGAAAAACATTGTTATTTAATGATCTTCTTTTTCTTTTCTTTTTTTTAAAAAAAGCGCAGTAAAACTACCCAAGCACAGCAAGATTAATTTACCTTTGGATTGTACTCAGCATTACGAGCATGAAGAGCAATGGTTTTTAGATCCAAACGACAGTCCAAATTAACCGTAGCCACAATATTTCTGATATATTCAAAACAATGATAACAAATAATAGATTATATACAAACACAAACACACACAGTCGACACACAGTTGTTGTAGTAGTTGTAGTAAGGTAGTAGAGAGTGGTGATAATGAAGAATATTAAATAAAATATAAATATAAAAAAAAAAGAAAATTAAGTTTTATTATGTATAAAAATGGTAATTGTCAATGATAAAAACAATAGCAAAAAAAGATTAATAAAAATGGAATATAATACAATGGTAAATATAAAATAATGTATGGGTGAATGGGTGAATGGGTGAATGATAATAGATAGGATAATAACAAAATATATGTATAGGAATAGTAAAAAAGAAAGAAAGAATAAAGAAAGTGTATTTGTAAATGAGGAAAAAAAAAAAAAGAAAAACTTACTGTAAAGTAGGAGTGATGCCAGCAACAGCATGAGGGTTTTGTTCTCTGCTTGGTGTTGGTGCATCGATAGGTGCAGGTGTTGTAGGTAAGGCAAACGGTGTTGAGTTATTATGAGGTGTTGGAATAGAGGGTGTCTGCATAGCAGGTGTTGCCATGGAAGGAGTTGCAATGTTGAATCCAGACATTTTATATAAATATAGAAAGTGTGATAATAAAAAAAAATGAGACTTGTATAAAATAATAAAAAAAGAAATTTCAAAAAAAAAAAAATTTCTTTTTCTTTCTCTTTTTTTATTTTTTTCAATTGGGGGACATGCAATCTTGGTGGTGTATTTATACTTTTTTTTTAGTGGCTTAGATGAATCGGAAAATGAAAAAACAAACTTCCGATTTCGGATGGTTCATCCCTTTAACGTTCTCTTTTCAAATGAACTTGCTCCTTTTTTTTTGTCTATTTACATTTTCATAAAAAAAAATTTCTTATCTTTTCTTAAAAAACAAAACATCACACAACAATTTTTTTAAAAAAAAAGTCTTATTATTTCTGTTGCTTTCAATCTTTTTTTTACTTTTTAAAAAACTGAAAGCAAAATAAAAAAAAGGGAGTGAAAAAAAAGAACATAGGAGAAAAAAAAGATTATAAAAGGGAAAGTCTCACCCTTCCTTTTTATCATCCCCTTGCAACACCTCAAACGCAAATAACATCATTGCTCATCGGGTTATTTAACCAATCATGAGTCATCACGTATTGAGTTTATAAAATTACCTTTTTTGGAAATAGAGCTGTTGCTCATGCTTATACATATAAAATATCACTGGCAACAAAATAAAAATAAAAAAACAGAAAGCAAGAGATAAGAAGATAAAATGTAAAAAAAGAAATCATTCATCAGTAAACTGATGAAATAAAAGTATAGAATTTAAATGGGTTCATCATCAGCACCAGGATAATGAATGATAGGATAAAGAAAGTATAAAGAAAATATGTTGTTAAGGAAGAGAGAAAGGATGGATTATCCAAGAGAGTGAAAAACGACAACAAAAAAAAAAAGAAAACAAAGAGAAAAAAGTTGTTTGAAAGAAAAAAGAAGGAGATGCCAAGTCGAGATTAAAATGTTCACGTGTGATACTAACGTGACCATGGAAGGCACCCCTATTCGGAACATTTGTTTCTGAGTGGCCATTGAGTTTGAAACGGTTTAAGACGTTGGGAAAAAATAAATAGCCTCCCCATATGACACACCGTGACACGAGGAAACCATTTTTTAGTGCATGAATTGTTTTAGCCACACTACATTGGATTGGCAACACACATACTCTCTTGGACTAGTAAGCGGAAATCATCAAGGGAAAACATTCGGTCAAAGTTGGTTTGTACCATAAGAGCGCCCTTATTTGAATCTGTAGCAAGAATACAAGGTGTGCGAATTCATTGATCAAAGTAAGTGAGTCAAAGGAGACACCTACATCAAATACGCCTTTTTCACAAAAGTGGATGGTATGGTGCCGTTACTTTATAGGTAATGTCCCTCCATGGATATTACTGACCGTAGCATAATAGAGGAGGCAAGATTTTCAGAGTACATGGAGAATATCCGGAAAGAATAGCTGGTGCAGGTGTAATAGATTAATGTAAATCATCGTCGGTAGAAAAAAAGAGAAAGAAAGAGAGATGGAGATGGAGATGGAGAAAAGGAGGGTAGGGTACAACCATTATTTCAAAATAAGTAGATGATGAATAATGACCCTCCCTTTCGGAGAGATTAGCTTGATTCCCTATCAGTTTGGAAGTGCCAGGATAGACTCTTTGTATTAATTCAGATGCATAAAATAAGGATGCAACTTATTTATGACACTTGAACACCAGAAATACAATAGCCTCACTACATCTATACATAAGAACATACTTCTTCTGATATACACAACTTGAAATAAATGGCTACTTACACTAGGAACCTTCTCTTTTTCATTTTGCAAACCTATTTTTATTTCTGAAAGTATTATTAGTATTGAGTTCTTTAATATCACTCCTTGAATATGAAAGCAGAAAAAAAACCACCAATCATTTATATTAGACTTGGGCAACATACAAATAAAAATAAGTAACAGTCTTGTTCATTGTAGATATAATAATAGATGAATCAATATCCATTTCATTATTCACAAAAAGAATTCAAGCGAGATGAATCAATATAGTTGATCCAGCATTGTATCAGACTTTACTTGTCTTTTTATTTAGTATACGGATTAAGCTAGCAAAGTAAACAAGTGAGGAAGGAGAAAGCAAATAATTATTAAAAAATCTTGTTCACTGTTATTAAAAATAATAAATGACTCCCCTCTTGATCATTTCAAATGAAGAGATTTCCGCCATTGTGAAACAAAAAAATACAGGATTTATTGTTTGTAAATTTGACCAGTTTGATAACAATGGCCCAGTTCTTTACCTTCTTGATGAGAGTTGTTTTTGAAGTGTCTCTGTGTTGTTGTTTTTTTAGACAAGTAACTTGATCAAAACTATGAACAAGATATCTTAACAATGACAGATCAACAAAGAGACACCACCTTACGGAGTTTTATTTCGATATACTTTACAAGAATATGACGCAACCATTATTCATGTGAAAACATTTCAAAAATCGCAAGTGAAGCTATTTTTTCTTTCATTTATTATTATTATTATTATTATTATTATTATTATTATAAAATACTTTTTTTATACACAATGAGTGAAGTGATCCAAGCCATCTTTATTCGTGAGACGGAATCTCGGGCAACACCCAAACCACACACAGTTTACAAAATAGAAGTCAATGCTGCCGTTCGCAATTGGCTTGTTTGGAAGCGTTATTCAGAGTTTTACAAACTCGATCTTCAATTCCAAAGCATTTTTCCAAAGAACAAGCCTCCGGTCAAACTACCACCAAAGCGCTATTTCCCGTCCACCTTTTCTGACCCAGAAAAGATTGAGGAACGCAAATGTGGACTTGAAGCTTATTTACGTGGTATTTTGAGCTGCCGCGACGATCGATGGAGACTGACAGATGTATGGCGTGAGTTTTTATCGATCCCCACTGGTAAATCCTTAGAGTCAACAACAAGTTATACGCTGGAGAGCTGGCTGGATGAATACACTGCCATGTCGAATACTGCACGTGAGATTCGTTCCTTGATCAATAAAAGAAGTACGCACATAGCACGCAATGAAATCTCCGCTTCACACAACTGCACCGTACAGGCAAAGAAATTGCTGATGAACCTCTCTTCCCGATTATCCAGCTTGGAGAGTGGCCTCACGGGGCTGTCGAATGCAACTACCCTGGAAGGAGGCATTTCGGAGGGCGAGTTGCGCCGAAGACAGGATATGTTGACAAGGTTGAAGGATGAAAAGGAGGCTTTAATGAAACTTGCAAGCACCGGTAGACAGGATAGCGATTTGTTTTACAACACAAAGCCAACAGTCCCCATGAACAACATTGGAGATCGTAAGAGCTTATTGGGAGACAACAATAGTGACAAAACCGCTTCCTTTTATGGTGGTGAAAACTATGGCTTTCCTGAACCAGCTAAACGTGAGCCACCAAAGCGGGCAAACACAATAGGTAATGGCCGTGCATTAGGTGCAGCTGCTAAACAATTGGTGAAGGAAACAGAGGTGACGCGTGGTTTAGACAACCAAGGCTTACTACAGCATCAACAAGAGCTTATGTCGGATCAGGATTCTCAAGTTCAGCAGTTTAGTTCTATTTTGGCTAGACAAAAACAGATTGGTATTGCTATTGGACACGAGATGGAGACACAGAATCAGATTTTGGATGAACTTGATGGTGATGTTGGTCGAACTCAGACAAAGTTGAAGTATGCTGGCAAAAAGTTGCAAAAAATCAAATAAACGTGTGTGTGTGCATATGTCAAAAAATAAGAGATACCCAAAATATTATTAATAAAGCATATTCCTCATATCATTCTTACTACTGCAACATATCAAGTATCATTTGCTATAATATAGGGCATATAAATTAAAAATAAAAATAAATTATATACCAATCCATGTGGTATAAGATTGTCCCTTTTTTTTTTATCACCTACCTAAAGAAGCAAATGTTTCCCCGTCTGGAACTGGAAATTGATATGACTCATTTATTAATTAAAGAATTCAAATCGGATTGGAATGTTGATAATGTTAAAATAGATCGATTTTCATCCCTTATAAGTTTTATTGCTTTTTGCTAATACTAATGTGATTATTAATATGACAGCTGTTCATTTTTACAGAAAATGTAACGAATTCCATCATTTTACATGTCAACATTGAGAATGATCATATGTATGATGCTAGCCACAAAAGCATTCTAAATAGAAGAGTTGTTTTGACAAAAAAACGTCAACTTCGGGCTACTAATATATACAAAAGTCTGACAAGTACTCCTGCTATCATTTTATTGTACCCAACAGAGCCATTAATTAAACCTTTAAATATATTGAGATGCTTTCGACAATAATAACTATCAAATTTTTTTAGAATCGTGGTATGTTTATTAATATTTAAAGTTGAATAGGTTTTATGATCGACCACAAGGTGTATTTATACAAAATAGAATGAGACTTGACAAGTCAAGTTTATTTATACTAAGCTCACATCCCTCCTCCTCTGATTGGGCGTACGACTCTTCCGAATCCTAATGACAAAGCAGGCTGGCTTGATTTTTGAATTCTAGCTTGTTCGAGTCGTTCCCTCACTGCCTGCAGCTGTGCTTCGAACTTTTGATTTTGTAACATAAGTTTTTCTTGAGCGTCACCAAGAAGTGCTTCTAAACTTTGAATTCGTTCATTACGAGCTACTAGTTTCCTTTCTGCTAGTCCGACTTCCTTTTTGAGTGATCCATTTTGCTCAACAAGCTTTTTTTTTTAAAAAAAAAATATATATTAGATGTATATTCAGATCCCTTTTATATTAATTTACCTGTTTTTGTACATTTGTTAGCTGCTCAAGATTACGCTCAAGGAAAGCCATCTTCTTTTGCTGTGCTTTATTATTACTGGTTTTCAAAACGTGATTGTACTGATCTCTTGTTTCATCCAACGACATTTCTAATTCAATCACCTTCTCACAGCGACCCTGAAGATCTCGCATAAGGGATTTCTTCATTATTTCAAAATCAGCCAACTGTTGTGCCATTGATTTTCTCATTCGATCCAAATCTTTTTCCTTTTCAGTAAGATCAGCCGGTCCTCTGTTGTTTGTTTGTTCAGATAGAGCATACTATATTATTTTAATGATGCAAAATGAAACAAGTAACAGTTGAATCATTAACAATCAAGTAACACGTCTGTATTAGCTTCATTATCCCTTACCTGAAGTTCATTATTTGCTAGTTTGAGATCATTTACTGCGTTTGTCAAGGTAGAGTATTCTGTCGTCTTTTTCTCCAATTCTACTTTAAGAGCATCAATTTCTCTCTGTTGGTTTTCTCGTTTACTGGAATATTGGAGCTCTAGTTTTGACTAGACAGTATATTAGTTGGTACATGGACGTGATAAGCAAACAAAGTAAAACAAATGCTACCTTTAGCGCAGAAATAGTTTCAGCTATATCGTCATTCTTTTGTACTTGGGCCTCTTCTTCGGCGATTGTTTTATCCAAAAGTTCTTCATACTCTTGCTCCAGTGTTGATAGTCTGGACTCGAGCTCAGATTTCTTGATTTCAATGGTGTCTTTTTCTGATCTTAAAGTTTCAATGATTTGTGAGTGTTGCTCTACAAGTTTGTGGGACTCGGAAAGATCGTTGCGTAATGAAACGAGCTCTTCGGCAGTTAGACCATTTCCTTCTAATTCTAATTTCATGAGAACGTCTCTTATCTGTCTTTCCTTTTCATTCATTTCATTCTAGATGTATAAATGTATTATTAGTCTCAAGAAAAAAAAATCAAGCAATGAAAAAAAAAATACTTACAGGTAACTCAAATCCAGACATGATTTGAGCCATCTTTTCCGCCTTCTTTTTCTCCTTCTCGCTCTGTACTGTATTCTTTTGGCTTTCTCTCATATCTGTCAAGTTCTTCTTGAGTTCCTCCAGTTCAGATAGTAAATCGTTATTTAGTTCTTTTAGTGACTCCACATTGATTGCATTTTCTTTACTCTCAAATGATATTTTCTGTAACTGAAGACGCAACTCATTCAATTCCGTCGTCATAACCTGGTTCTCTTTGGTTACAGCTGTCTCCTGCTCCTTAAAGCTACTGATCTGTTCCTTCATGTCCTCCAACAGTTTTTCACTTTCAACAAGCTGGGATTCCTTCTCTGCGATTTGATCAACGAGCTCGTTTTCACGCTGTAAAAATTCATCTCGTTCGTCTTTTTCGAGTGGGATTGCCACAGGTGTAGCAGGTCTTGACGAATCATCTGATGATATAAGGTTAGTAGGGCTTTTGAAACCTGAAGCGGGAGAAATGTTTGCAAAATCGCCGCTCGTGACTTTATCCATGGTGACCCATCGTTCTTCAGGGACTGAGGTTCCAGTACGCCATAGACCAACTTCACCCTCCAGAGCAGCAATGTAGGTTTTGAAAGTGACAGTCTCTGATTTTACCTTTTTAAGTAGTGCCTTTAGCTCTTCTGGTGAAAGATCAGCATTAACCTTGGCCTTATTCTTGATGGATTTCGCTCTGGTACCGAAACGTAATGTTGATAGTGTCTCAGCCTCATTGTACGACGATGGAGAGCAGTTAATAATCAATGTGGTTCGCGAATTACCACCCAATGATTCTTGTAAGATACGAGTCAATTTAGAATCACGATAAGGAACATGACTTGACTAATATTGAAACATATAAATGATGTAAATATAAATAATTTAGCCTGAAACCTTTTTTTACTTTATACATTACCTTTCCATCTGTCAGTGAATTAATGACCATTCCCAGGGCAGTGAGTGACTTATTAATCTTTTTGGCCTCTTCAAGTGTTTGACCTGAAGCACCTGTTTTACCGACCTAAACACACGATTATTATTCGTTTTTTTATTATACATGGTGTATACAGATGTATGTGTGCGTATCCATACCTTTTCTGAACCAGCTAGATCCACTAAATAAAGTTTACCACTCTTGGTAGCTCCTGTATTTAGATCTTTTTGTGTGATGGTTACAACAACAATTGAATGACTACGTGAACTTTCCGCATTCATGTTGGTGGATGCAACCACACGGTTTGCACCGCCATTTCTCATAACTTGATACACGTCCTCTGCACTGGCTACATATACCTCCAAGAGCCCTTTCACGTAAACTCCGTGTGTTTTGTCCTCGTGTATAGGTAAATTATCCTTTGAAGCTATAACAAATGACAGAGCTATTCAGCTTCTTTTTCAAGATTTTTTTATTGATATTTATACTTACGATTTAATAGATCTCTTACTTTTTCCATATAGATCTCCATATACGCCACTTTGACGGTGAACTCCATATTGCTAGGTGCTACCATAATACTATCAAAGATTTGGCATATAATTCGTGGGATAATACCCTTTGAGTTTTCATCGTCAATATTTGCGCCCTTTTTTTTAAAAAAAAAGTGTTGATCATTTAGTTGAATATGCATGTATAATGTTTAGCCTTTTTTTGTCTGTTTAGTTTTTGCTT
>VCJG01002217.1:27746-45832 GCA_024140375.1 Backusella westeae | reverse complement strand
AAATACAAAATGTTCGAGCTGGATTTAAATTGTACGAGAGTGATGTGGAAATGTGATATATTAATGCAAAACCAAAAAACCAAATTGGCGATTTTGATTGGCTGAGATTGCGTTTCAGAATTTTTGTTACCATAAAAATCAATCAAAAAAAAGCAATCAATCAAACTCTTTTTCTTTCTCTTCAACACTTAACTACTAAACCACTGTTTACAATCATGTCTCGATTATACTACTCTTACAGACCCCGCTCTCCTAGTCCTTTGCGCAATTGCATTGCTTCTCAATCAAAGCCTTATGAACCCGATCTCGATGTACCCAAAGATCGCTCAAAGAAGGAACGCCCCGAGCGTGAAGCTCCCGAAATTGAGCTAAGAAAGATCGTCATGGTTGAAGAATCATACCGTGTTGCTTTCAGAACTGCCAAAGCTTTTGTTTGTCAGCCTGCTAATTACAAAAGTCCATCCCCGAAATCGCCACAAGATCAAGCAATCACTAAACGCTCTGCACCTGAATTAACACAACTGGAACTGGTGAAAGGTCGAAAACGCAACTTTAGAGAGACTAGAGAGGACGCTGTTGTAGAGACTGGTGTTCTCGAAGAACCAAGACTTTCACGAAAGAGAGTATATACGGACGAACGAAGACGTGCACGAAAGAGAGTATGTACGGACGTGGACTTCTACCTGAGGCCACTGCGTCCCTGTACATTCTTCCAGTAAAAACAAAAAAATATAAAAAACAAAACAAAAAAAAAGTAGAAAAGAGAAAAAACAAGAAAAAAAAGTAAAAAAGACAAAGAAAACAAAGAAAACACAAAAAAAAAACGAAGTATAGACACCCACTATGAGACAAACCATTAGAAATAGAGGTGTTTACTAGAATTGCATAAAAATTGTAAATATGATTTAAAAGTCAATTTATTATGAAGCAGCAAATGAAACAACAACGATAAGGTAAGAGAAATGATATCTTTTAATATACAGCACACTTAAAAGTTATCTTCTTCTTCTTCTTCTTCTTCTTCTTTATAGATATCACCAGCTTCCTTGCATTCGACAATTATGAAAAACATTATACGTGAATTTGATATGATGGATTGATTTAGCAAAGTAGTGGATGTTTATTTAAAATAGTGGTTAGTAACAAAATGAGTGTATAAAAGAGAAAGAGTTGTGAAATAAAATAATGGGAGGTACAGAAGGAACAAAGTAAGTGTATATATATCATATATTATATATTTTACGAACGACGCTAATCTTTACTCTTTCCAGATTTAGATGTAAATATCATCTCCATGCCTCCCAAACAAGTTGGAGAAACTATATGACCTTCATTCGTATGGCGGTCATTTTCTGATTGTAAACAAGCACCGAATGATTTCTTTGTCATTCTGCCACCTACTGTACACATACGCACCTCACATTTCTTTGTTGATTTCACTTCCGTACCGAGTACTTTTGTCTGCTGATCTGCTGTTTATCACGTACTTGTAAACCGTGTTTCTTTCTAATCTTGGATCCAATGTCATCCTCACTATCAGAATCACCATAGAGATGGTCACTATCAGAGTCGTCGTCATGATATTCTTGTTCGGGTCCTTCCATCTCTTCGCTAGACTCGCCCTCATCATTTGATCGATCAAATCTGCTCTGTATCTGCACACAACATATAGTTAATATCGCGCTTGTATTCCCCCCACACACTGTACAATGCAATGATATGCTATACTTACAACTTGTGGATGCAAAAATTGGTATTCTTGAGAATCGGTATCGACCTGGAAGTCAGCATCAGTAAAAGAGATCAGCGAATCAACCATCCTTGAGAAGCTTGCCCTTGTTATCATTCTGCTTATCTACATTCTTCTCTTCAGCCAAAATCTGCTTAGCCAATTAACCAAAAGCAATTTATTGACGGCACAAATACGAGAGCCGCGCTACTTTTCGATCCTGTCACGAAACTGTCGTTCCTTGAAATCATCATATGCAAATCGATATGCAACCAATCTTGCCCTCTCATATAATCTCAAATCGACAAAGAAACCATGCATTTATGCCTTGAGCACGTTGGTGCCCATAAGAGGCTCCAAACCAAGAGCAGAGAGCTCCTTTCTGGTTAAATTTGAGTGCCTTGAAATACATTTGAGTGAAAAAAAATCAAAGGTACGATTGGGCTTCTGGAATTTGAACTTAATAAATAGTCTATTCCAAAGCCAGCGGCGTATGTGACTGAGAAAACCAGAAAGACAAAAAAGCTAAAGTCTATTTTTCCTCTCTTCTCTTTACTTTCAATAGCAAAATGTCCAACACAGACACAACGGTAGATGATAATCCAGACACTTACCTTATTGAATCAAGTGTGCCAGATGTGAGGGCATTTGAGAAAAAAACACGGTAAAGAAAAAGAATGCTCTTGTTGATGGACCCAACACCTCTCTTACAAATAAATGAACAATAGTGGCGACATTGAAACTCAAAAGAAGGAACTACGTGCTATGGTAGGGTAAGCTTACATACACTGAAGGCAATAACAAGAGAAGCAAGTGTACTGACTTGTAAAAAGCGAGCAATATTTGGACTTGATATCAGCAGCCGACGCCATCATCACAATGAGCAAGAATGCTCAGGTCATTCAAAACAATCTCAGTCGAATGCAAAAAGCGAGCGGCGTGGACAATATTAAACTAAAGACAAAGTCTGCCTTACAACAGCACGAAAAAGAAAGCTCCTCAGCTCAAGTGGACAATAAGCGCCGAAAGCTATACGTGGTTGCAGCATTGATTAAATCATTGGCTGATGTGCCAGAACAAGTAATGATGGAGATTTACGAGGAATGGAAAGGGATTATTGACTTGTGTTTGTGTGTTAGATTTGGCATGCTTTGGAGAATCACCGCTATCTTCACGCGAGTAGACTTTTTACATTGGCAAAGGCCGTGCATGATAATTTGGAGGATGAGTCTAATCAGTCCGTCATTGATATTGAAACGGCTTTTCCGGTTGTGCAGAGACAGTGGGATGCAGTCAGCGTATTTGGGCCACAAATCATACAGCGATCCACCCATTATTTGCGTATCTCGGAGCAAAGTCCAGAGGTAGGATACCAACTTGTCTGAAGAGTCAATTGCAAAGGGTATTTATATAATAAACATTTACAGCATATTGCAGAGCTATTGGTTGGTCTTATGCATTTGGATGACATGTCTTATAAAGACACTTTCAAAAAAATGCTCGAAATGAGAACCAACGTTATTCACGAAATCATCCAGCACAGTGCAAAAGCTTCAGAAACTCAAGTTCAGCGCACCACCCACCAATTACGCGAAATCATACTCATTATTAAACGCACCGTCACGCAGGCCTATGATGTATTTTATTCAAAAGATCAAAACCACAAGCAAACTCTGATCGAATCATTTGTTCAAAACTTTCAAAAAACGTTTTTGATCCCTTCCAAATCAAGTCATGGTAACGAAACACCTAGTCAACCAGCTATTACTCGCGTCTTTTCGCCCAGCTCTAACGTGCATTTGATTGTACGCTACTTGCCTGAAATCATTCAAAATTACACTCCAGATTTCGATCCAGCACCCGTTCTAAAACCAGAACAAGTAGAAAAGATGACTCAGAATTGGCTGGAATCGATAAGAGATGCGCTACAGACTCACCTTCCCAATATATTTAAGCCTTTGGATACGGAATCTGGTTTGGTTAAGGTTCGCTCTCGTGTATGGGAACTATTGGATGAGGATGAAAACACAAAGGATATAAAGAACAACAAATGGCAGACAGCGACACAAAGTTTAGTCGGGGCTCGTTATTCGCTTTGGGATGTCATGCTTAGAGACGTATTCAACAATCACGCAAAGAAGATCATTAGCAAGAGCTTTGAGGCACTTTCTGTACAACCTAGCACCGTTGTTTGGCCCTTAGTGACTGATAAAAACCAGAAATGCACTAAAAAGGATTTCTCTGTTACTGTCCGTGTCTGGCCTGGTATGAACACAACCAACTCGATTCTTCCCAGTTTATCTTCCTCCCAAGAGATTGAAAACTTTAAAAAATCATTGCGTGAAACAAGCTATGATCGAACAGATTTACTTTCTAAATTACAAGAGTCGTTCGACTCTGTATTATCAGCAAGCCGAAAGGATATGCAGGCTCATTTCTCAAATCATGAAGACGATCATTTCCATGCTGTCGAGTAAGTTTGTGATATAATATGAAGAAAGATGAATTAATTCTTATCTCAATTTTCTTCTCAGTGATACCAACATGATCAAGTACCATTTCCAGGATGCTTGCTACCAGGCAGTTCTAAAATATGCTGATGAATTGAAATTGTTATTTGCAAAAATAGACAGTTGGTCCGATAAACAAGCAGGTAAAACCGAGTAAAACTACAGTATAAAGAGTTCATAATAACATTAATACTTACCGATACTTAGTAAATGACCTATCTATATTCTTTGGTCGCCTCGCAAAAAATATTGCATCGTTATCAAAGGAACTTCCAAAAGCACTTTTGCTGACAGACGAATCTACACCTGTTTTTGAGTTGAGAAGTGGTGTCAATAAAGGTAGGAAAAGTGCTAAATTCAACCACAGTGTTATATTAACCTTTTGCTCTACAAAGATCCTAGATTAGATGAAATACAAAAGAAGCTCACAGATACATATCATGAAGCACATGTATCATGGATTAATGAAATGTCGAATCAATTTGGAAAGAGTTTAAGAAATGCTTTATTGACTGCTAAATGGAATGATCAGTGCTCATCTGTTTTGGTCTGGGAAAGTAAGTTTATACCAAGGTTATAGAAAAAGCCAACGTAATTAACCTTTTTTTATTTTATCAATGACAAGATGTGGAAGATGATATCAAACTGCCTATACAAGCAACAAATGAGATTGTTAGAGTCATATTCACAATCTGTAAAGAAATACAGCGTGTTAATAGTAGCATACTTGATCAGGTAAATGGCCTTTTGGTTACAAATACATATAAGTCCAGTTTTTCTAACCTTTTACATGATAAAAGTTGATTTTAGAGGATATTAGACAACAATTATTTAAAACCACAGTAGATACATTCAATACTTTACTCGATACAAAAGATATTGAGATTACCGAAAATGGTGCTCTCCAAATGATATTTGACTACATGTTCTTGAGTCACGTCTTACAACAAAAAGATAACCTCTCTGCAAATAATAAGATGCTATCAAGAATGCAGGAACAGGTAACTAATATATTGTATATTTAGGTATTGAAGCACGACTAAGTCCATTGTTTTCTATTTACAGATCGACGCTGTCAATTGGGATACTTTTGAGCCTCACATTAAACCTTGTGTAGAAAAGTTTTATCTTAAACAAGCTCTTTTGTTTGGCGTGCTAACCGGTGCTAATGGTGATACTTATGAGAAGTAAGTTTATACTTAGAGCTTTGATATATCTATAATGTAATTTATTCTTATATGTACTTTAGAGCACGCAAGATTATGTCCAGTCAACAACAAGGCCAATACAACGTTATACCAGTTGCAGCGCAGCCTATCAGATTCAATCTTCTCCCTATTGGTCACTTAATATCCACTTCCATAAAAACACGCTAAACTTTCCTATAGATGGCCAGCCCATAAATAAAGTATAATAAAACTTCTTATTCTTTCGTTAATATGTAAAAGAAATAAATTGAGAGGTCTAATCTTGATCTAAAATGAAATATTAAATGTCAAACATATTAAAAATGCAGACTCTGGTGCAGACAGCTATCACAATGATGTATATGCCTACGATAGCCTCGAGATATTTTGGCCGAAAAAAGGTAGCACTCTGTTAGTACCAAGGTCAGGTATGATCATTGAACCAGGAAAAACCTGTATGGTTCACATACAATGGATATTTGACAGCCAGTTTAAAACCTATCACATGCTTCTTGATATTTTTTAGTCACAATCCTTTGGATGAAGCAATGTGATGTTATTTAGATGACATTCAAAGTAAATAGGTTGAAAGTATTTGTTTTATGAAAATAAAAATTAACGTTTATTACATGCATGTTAAATTTTGTAATGAATTATATTATAGAGAAACAATAACTAATCTTACGAAGAATAGAAAGGAATTTTTTATGTAGAGTGTACTTGAGATATGATATTAATACATCAAGAAATATGAATACATAGGTAATTTATTAGAAGAAATAAGCAGCGGCACCAATGGCAATAGCAGCAGGAACAATGGCACTCTTCTGCAAGCTAGAAGCGGCACTAGCAGCGTTATTAACGGTGATGCTGTTAGAGGAACCGTTTTCAGCAGGAGAAGTTTCGGCGCTAGATGCTACAGATGAAACGGAGGAGAAAGAGGGAATGACAGAGGTGGAAGAGGGGACAATTGAGGAGCTAGCAGTTGTTGTGTTGGAAACAGTGGGGTTTGCTTCAGTAGGATAGACCCAGTTGGTTTCCCAGTAGGGTTGAGAGATGTTCATACATTGGTGAATGGAAACAACGTTGAAAGATTCTTGGAGCTTAGGAAGCCATTTTTCGGTCATCTGAACGGTAGCATTGTTAAGTTCGTGTTCAAGAACAATGTGACCATGCTTGTCAGTTCCAGACTTTTGCTTCTTGATCCAACCGTCGAAGTAACCATCAACAGTAGAAGGAGCCAAGTTTCCTCCACCATCACCAGGCATGTTCCAATCGTTAGTATCTTCGTCCCAGAGATAGGTCAACATACCCATCTGCCATGCAATGGCACGAACACGATCATCAACATCACCATAAGGAGGTCTCCAGCACTTGGTAGTGATACCAGTGGCTTCCTTGATGGCACGGAGAGTCCAGTAAAGTTCTGCGACAACCTGCTCATTGGTTTGAGTGGTCATTTGAGGATGAGACCATGTGCTAAAAATCAATACGTTAGAACAATTCTTTTATCAATAAAAAGATGATGAAATACTTACTGGGAACAAAGAACATGACCATCGTTAAGAGCACGCTTAGCGGCTTCAGGATAGGTGGCAACATTTGATCCAATATACTAGTAGTAAATAATTATATTAGTCATTAATTTTCAATTATTGTTTTCAAAAAAAAAAAGAGGAACTTACGAAAAGAGTAGCCTTTTGGTTCTTTGTCTTGGCCAAGAAGTTATAAAGCTCAGGCTCGGCCCACTTGTTAAGTTCTTTGTCTGAACTACTGGGGTTGTAAGGTCCATCATCGTAATTCAAACCCCAATCACCAGCGTTAGGACAGAACGAAACATCCTCAGGCAAGTAGGAAGCCTTTGGCTTAACACAGTTTGAGTCGGACCACCAACAGTAAGGATCTTTGCTGCTGTCATAACCAGTCATATCAATATCACCATTGGCCTTGGTCTTGCGAACAGGTGCCTTTGGAACCTTGGTCCAATCGATGGCGGCAATGACTTTCTTAACTTCGGGGTGTGTTGTTGATACCTTACCCCAAGGTTCAGGATATGCGGACAAGTCCAAAGTCTCGCGGGGTAATGTATCAGAAAGTGTCAATTCACCAGTGGGGTAACCGGAATTGACACCAGTGGGTGCTTTGAACTTGGGAAGCCATGCTGGTGACTCAACTGCTAAGATACCAGAAGATGTTGAGGTGGATTTTGCTTTGCTAGTGGTAGCAGCAGATACAAAAGTTCCGCATACTAATAAAACGGTGCTGATAGTTGAAATGTACATCTGGTTTTAATTCCTCTTGGTTATAGTGGTAAGAAGTGAACTAAAAGTCAGTGTATTAGGGTAACAAAATAAGGAATGTAAAGGGGAATAAAGTTAAGAAAAGAAAAGAAAATAAGAAGGGAAAAAAAAATTCACATTAATCAAAATACAGTGTCCTTATATAAGATTGCTTGTACTCACGGGCCATGTATAGCAGCGCACTTTTTTATGATATGACAATTGTTGGAACCCAGGTAACTCATGTCTTCATCCTTGATTAGTTAATTACAATCTATACTACTTAAGGCATATAACTGACAGTTTTTTTTTTACCTCTTCTCCGATCTAATTCATAATAAGGTAAGAGTAAAAACCTTATAGTAAACCTGGTAAAAAGAGTGGTATTGTTGGACAAAATAGCAGCTTAAGACCATTTCTTGCTAGATCTTAGATTATTGTATTGGTTTACACTCTTACAGATCTAAAACAAGATAAGAACCTATATAAAATCACCTTGAATAACAATGCAATAGCATCATTGAAGCCATTACTTCCAATTGTAGTAAATATACTATTTAATATTCTTCTTTGTCTTTGTAAGGGCGATTATGACATACTTGTTGTGGCTAATGTATTTTTTTTCTTAGAATTCTAGCAGCCTATTTATTTTCCCTTTATCAACATTATAATTCCAATACGGTTCATATTCCTTTCTTAAGAAGATATTTGTAAGTGATATTTTTAAATATTGTAGAATTTATCCAAAGAAAGAACACTATCTCGAGTGTTTTTCTCTTTTTGTTCACCTGGTAGATAGATACTTACTATGGCTGCGCTTATTGGTTGTATAATAATACCAAACGTATTACAATATTTGCTTGACTGGCTAAAAATCAAAATACGTTTAATGTCAGATAAAGGTACAACTATTCTTTAATATGTCCTCCAGAAATCGTAGAATCGGTGCTTTAAAAGCATTTCCATTTTTGCCATCCTAATTTACTATGTATAACTTGATCAATTGTACTACCTTGTAATGCAGCTAAAAAGCAAGGTGGCATTAGTGATTCAGTCTGTTAATAATCAGTTTCCCGGAGCACGTTTACAAGCATACATGATTTTTGACAAAGTTGTTCTCCTTGATCAGCACAATTGAAAGAATAAGGAGAATGTTGAAGTGGCAAATTGATGGAATAAAAGAGTAAAGAGTTTCAGGCACAACAATAATTCTCATGCAGTAAGAAAAAAAATCAGAAGGGGTATTGAAACATGCAATCCCTTTTTTTTTTCTGCAAAAAATATGAATAAAAAAAAACTTTAATTCTGTTGTGTAATTCATTTTAGAACGTAAAAAACTGCAAATAAGATCAAAAAAAGTTATTTTCAGATATATTCTCCCCTTTTTTATTACCTATTTCAGATCAATTTAAACTGGCCCTCTCATATCATTCATAATAACCCGCCTCCCGTATATTATTGAATAATAACATTGAACCATAAAAATAGCTTTAAGTTTTTACAACATCACGTTGAACAACATGGCAATTGTTACGCAGAATCTATATATCCGAAACTATTTCTCTTTCGCCGTAAAAGCGAAATATATAATAATTGCATTTTCTCTTGTCTAATTGCTATCTTAAATTACGAATTGCAGTAGAACCACTATGTTTTTTGTTCTAATTTACTTACACTACATCAATTGTGCATGTATTACTTCCCTGAAATACACTTAAAGTATGAAATAACGGACGGGGAATCTATCATCCAAACGTTTGTCGCAAGTACAGCCAAGGAAAAAAAAATCCGAGTAACAATATAAAAGCATTGGCTGGGAAGAAATTGCTTTTATGGTTTATTGTAGATGTTAGATATTACACGTGTAGCTCTGTATAGACACGTAAGCTTCTATTCAACTGGTTAATGGGAAATAAATGTAACCAATTCTTCTCATTTGATGTTTCTCATGATTTTTTTTTCTGTAAATTTAAGTAAAATAATAAAATGAGAAAAAATTGATTTGTTATCCAGAGATAACATGAACTAAATTTTACAATGCTAGCAATGACCATTTTACATATGAAGATTATTGAATCTATTTCTATTATATCTTTAGATCCGAAATATTCTAAAACAGCCGAATTTTATACATTCGCATCTTCCCATTAATGTAATGTTTTTTTCTGAGTTACTGATAGTCATCTTCAACAAAGATAATGACGTTTCCCGTAAATATAAATAGAATCTTCTAAATTTAATGCTCCCTCATCTTCTAGCCAATAGCTGAGCCGGAGTAAAAATGAGTCGCTATTAGAATTAAAATTACTTACAAAAATCGCTAAGGTAACAGAAATGCCCAGGTATATTCATTTCTCGAAATTATAATATTTGAGTAAGCCAATTGACTTGATGGGCTTTTGAATATTCAATTTATATCAAAATAAATGACATGAGATATTTCATTTACGGATTAAGGTAAAAACGAAAACAAACCATTGTTATTTTTGGGTGATATAATTTTGGTAGTCTTAAATTAATATATTTCTTTTACCTAGGTGGATAAATGCCAGGAATATTGACTCATTGTGGGCAGATAATACGTGAAACACACCATTCTTTTCTATCTCCTATTTAAACAATTGTTCACAACGTGAGTTTAAACTTTTTCTAATGAAGCCACTTTGGGTGGGTTGTTTTATGGACGCTTTGAGGTTAAAAAACAAAAACAAAAACCTAGCTGAAGAGTGGCATATAAAACCTCAAATAAAAAGAGAAAAAAGAAAACAAAAAAACAATCTAGTCACTGGTGCAAACTGAGCATTTTTTACTGTTTAATGACTAGAACGTGAAAAGTACAATTACTCCCTTTCAACTACATTCTTGGCTGTAAAAAAAAGTTTAAACAATAGAAAACTAAGCATTTTATCTATACTTTTTATCTGAAATTTATCTTTTAATGTGTATCATAAAAAAAGTGATAAAAAATAAGAATACCAACATACGTTTGTTGAAGTACATGCTTTTATCTGTATTATTTTTATGAGGTAAAAGTAGCTTAACAGTGAAAGAGGGAATCTCATAAATTATAATTATAAAGAAAATATTGGGGCACTTATTTATCAAACGGCTATCAATACAGATAATAAAACATAAAATAACCTATTTTCACTTGAAACTTGTTTTTCTAAAAATCAACAATAAAACCATAAATTCATATGACAATTTATATGTTTCACTGGCACGGACGAAAAGTGGTGTGGAAAATGGTCAATATTCCAAATTCGCTCAGGGGAAATGTAAAGGCTATTAATGATAGGACGAAGAAGCAGACAATAGAGCTGGGATCAACTAAGTCGCGCCATGTTTCTCTGCTAAACCGGACATTGATAAAGAAAATCACATAGTCATAATTGTTTGTTAATTCTAA
Organism: Backusella westeae; assembly: GCA_024140375.1. Taxonomy (NCBI): domain Eukaryota; kingdom Fungi; phylum Mucoromycota; class Mucoromycetes; order Mucorales; family Backusellaceae; genus Backusella; species Backusella westeae. The sequence goes on along the minus strand of VCJG01002217.1, from coordinate 34,718 downwards.
TTTAAAGAAATATTAGCCATTAAACAACCAGAAACGGAGGGGTGGGCAGACTTGGCAGGCTTTCTTTTCTATAATACAATTAGAGATAAAATATAATAGAAAAGGCATATTGATTTTTGAATGGAAATGCGCCATCGGAATGGCTCCGTATTTGCATAAGGCGACTTTCATTAAATTCTCTTGGATTTAGAGGTAAATAATAATGTGCCTATTGTATAGAGTCAAGTATTAATTTTAAAAACCAGTTGAGCCCAGCTCAAAAAGAAGAATATGAATCCATTCGAATTCTGTTTATTCTTTATAACTAGCAACTTCTCGGTACTATTTTTTTTTTCTTTTCTTTAAACCTTTTTTCAACTTCTACACCTTTCAGTCTCAACACTTGGAAATACTTGACTGTGCAAAAATAAAAAATGAATCACAATATTTCAAATGAATCACATATACCTCTTTTACCAAGCAAGGATTCGCTAGGATTTTCCGAATCTTTGGAGCTTCCACCTATACTTGGTAAGTTAATCATCAGTTTAGTATTTGTAGTAATCCATGATTTTTATTAATAATCAAGATAGATGCAAACTTACCTCAAGTGTCAAATCAAGCTACACTTTCTAATGATATTACTCTCATCCCTCCAGCATTTCTTGAGCCTACACCATTAACTCAAAATTGCCATTTGGAATCTAAATTCTCTCCAAAGTTTCCAACTCTACCTAAAGAATCAACCCAAGCTTCACTTCCTACATTGTTCTCATCCTCCTCCTCTTCATCATCATGCTCATCTGTATCTTCAAATTCACCTTCACCAATAATGCGAAGTGGATCTCTACATTTAGATAATACCTTGGCAATTATTAATTCTGATATAAATACTCTATATACACCTATACCTCGATGCACTACTAGTACAAAACAATACCCTTTGGTGCCCATACAATCAAAAAGCATCTATCAAAATGATACCAGATACCGATCTACCTTATGGAATAACCAAAGTGACTGTGTAGTGACAGATGAAGGTCGCTCACCAGTATCACCAATTATGTTGGCTGCATCTGCTGCTGCCGCTGTTGAATCTGTTGAGGATAACCCCTCCTCTGAGTTATTTATGAATGGATTTGATCAAAAGGTTTTGAAGCCAATCATTCCCGGTGAAAGAAACCATTGTGTTACGAATGATAGGCCTTATCATTTTGGAAATGATATGAACCAACAAGCTTATTCACCAATGCATTTTAAGTCTCAAGAATCAAAACCATTTTTGGTGACTCCTAACCAAAGCATGTTTTTAACGAAAAATGCTCATATTAAGCGACCGCGTAACGCTTGGATTCGTGTACGTATATATGTTATTTTAAGAAATAATTATACATTCATGGTTACTAACTTTTTTTTTTGAATATAAATAGTTTCGCTGTCATTATGGTCAAGCTCTTAAATCTCAGGACCCCTCATTACGTGCTGAGGAGATATCAAAGTAAGTGATCTTTTGACACTTTGTAACTACAAGCCATAGTTCCTAAATATATCTTTTTTGTTGACAAAGACGTGCATCCCGAAGATGGGCAAATTTATCCGAAATGGAAAAAAAGCCTTGGCACGATTTAGCGGAGCAAGAAAAACAGGCCCATAAGGAGGCGTTTCCAAACTACAGATATTGTCCTCGAAGATCAAACGCTACGACTTTTGCAGGAGATGTAAATCATCAATCCGTAAAGACGATCTCTCTCTACAGTAAATTTGGTTTGGATGATGAAGAGAGCATGACTAAAAACAAGAAAAGACGTCTCTAATAAAGCCGAAAGTTAAATGACTATACCTCTCTTTTTGATTACACTAAATAACAAATACAAAACATAATCATGCACATACAAAGTCCCTTCCTCCTTCACCATTTTTTTTTCCATTTCACCTTTCTATTCTGTACGATACCATAATTTTCGCTCGATAGAGCCTAATAAAATAAACAAGAAACTTTACTATAATTATTTTGTCGTTGTTAACAGCACACTGCATATCATCGTCATCAATTTTATCGATTGGAAATAGCTCAGTCATCGAATTGCAATTTGTTTTATAATCCTTTCAGTAAGTTTATAAAATCTGATCTGAGCATTCTATTTATGGAATCTGCATTCAATGTGATGAATAAGAGTTATAAATAATGTGGCTGAACCGATTGTGATTTATACCACAAGAGTGAAAGACTGTGTTGAGCTTTCATCATAAAACGTTTTCCCACAACAACAACAAAAAAAAATTATTCCTTTTGTGAATTAAAAAAGAATTATATCTCCAAATTTGGTGAATTAACTTATTTTAGAATAGCTGATGGGTACACAATAAAATCCACTTTAAAAAACAATTCACTCAGTGTTGCGTTACACTTGAATTGACTTCAGATATATAAAGGCATTATTATTTTAAAATACTAAAAACCTATCTTTATTTTATTTATTTATTTAATTTATAGACTAGATACATAATGGTATCATTAACATTGTCGGCTTCGACTGCAGTCTTACTGGCAACTCTTGCTAGTGCACAATCCGTATCCAACACAGCACCTAGTTCTACTACTGGCAGCTATCCTGCCAGAACTTCCCCTGCTTGGTTATCTTCTGTAACTCCTCTTTCTGGAAACGTTCAATCATACCCTTCTGATGGTTCAAATATCCCTACTGGTGCTTTACCTACTGTCAATTTCGATACTACCGGATACCCCACTGCTTGGGAGTCTCCTCCTGCTAACGGCACTGAAATCCAAGCTGTCATTGATAGCATTGACTGGTCTTTTGTTCCTAACAGCGCTATTAAGCAAGCCGATAGCAATGGTGACCTTACTATGACCGGTTATGATGATAGCACTGATCCTGATTGTTGGTGGAGTGCTACCGGCTGCGTCACATCTAAAAATTCATCAATCCCTCCTGATGTTTATCACTGTCCTGAAGTTGGCACATGGGGCTTGGTATGTGATTTTATTTTATATTTTTTAGACTCGACTTTCTAATTGATTCTCCTTTTTTTCATAGACTTACGATGATGGACCTCTCACACCTGATGCTGGTGAATGGGCCGAGCCCAACTTGTACAATTTCTTGGCCAACTCTTCTCAAAAGGCCGGTTTGTTCTGTAAGTTTGAAAAACTTTAACAGCATTGATTCAACTATAGCTTGTCTAATTTATTTTTCTTTAGATATCGGTTCCAACGTTATTGCTGCACCTGCTGCTGCTCAGAGAGCTTTGGCAAATGGCCACACCATTTGCGTCCAGTAAGTCTTTTTTCTTTCTCTTTTTATAATGATTTTTTTCCTAATACAGTTCATTACAGCACATGGTCTCACCCTGCAATGACCTCCCAGACAAATGAAGAAGTTGTTGCTGAACTTTACTGGACCTTGAAGGCCATCAAGGAAACCACTGGTGTTACTTCTAAGTGCTGGAGACCTCCTTATGGTGATGTTGATGACCGTGTTCGTGCCATTGCATGGCAAATGGGTCTTACCACTGTTCTTTGGGACGAAGATACTAACGATTGGAATATGCCTGGTGATGGTGGAGGAAACTTGTCACCCGACACTGTTGACGGTTACTTTGAAGGATGGATCGAGGCTCGCAAGAATGGAACTGATAACCAATCCGGACACATTGTTTTGGAACACGAGCTTAATAACTCCACTGTCTCAATGGCTGAAAAATGGCTTCCTCAAATCCAACAAGCTTTCAAGGTTGTTCCTTGGAACCAGTGCATGAACATCTCCGATCCTTACTGGGAAACCAACTTTGTCTATCCAACTGAAGATGGCTCTACCAGCAACACCACTACATCATCTACAGCTAGTGCAGTTACTACCAGTGCTTCTAGTGCTTCTAGTGCAATTACTCCCGCTGCCTCATCCGACAGCAGCTCGGGTCAAGACACCAGTTCTGACTCAGCAAATGCACAATCGGGATCTAGCCGTAATATCCAAGCTGCCTCATGTGTCACTATGGGTATCGCTTTACTCTCTTTTGTTTTCCTTCATTAAAAATTTTACAGTCTATGCATGTCGTTGCTCTAAAGCTAATTGATATAGTTGGGTTTCTTATCAAACTATTTAATCTCCTCTGCTACTAAACTTTCCAATTTTTGTGTCAACGCTTGTAATACTCAATTTCTGCATGTATTCTTACTTCATCACTTTTTTTGAAAAAAAAAAAATAATAAACAATAACAATAATAATAAAATAGAGCTACATTGGGGGCTTGATTGAACATCAAAACAAATATTTGTTTATTCTGTATACTTTTTAAGGAAAAGCATGTGTGTTACTGTATATAGCATAGGGCTTTGCTCGCATCGGAGCTCTTTGTAAAAGGAGCTTGTACAAAAACAAAAAGAGCAGAAGAAGCAGCCAATAAGAAAAATGCTACTATAAGCCAAAGAAGATATCTTTAACCCGAAGTAAACATAGTAATATATTTATGAGCCAAAAGTTGTTACTCAGAAGCCCAATCACTCGAGTACAGTAGACTTTGGTGCATATATCATATGATGCCAGTATATGAATAACAACGCAAACCGCAGTTTAATTTATTTTGTGGATCTTGTTATCTCGCCCCATGAATAAAGCTGTTTTTGTCCATGTTATTGTTTATCTACTTTTCTCAGGAACGAATTCTGAATCCAAATAAACAACAATTACTTTTCTACTTGGACTTTTAGCTTTATACAGTACTCCAATGTATCCATCCAAGCAGTATATCCCACTAGCACTTTGTTTCATTGCTTGGATCTCATTATAAAGACGGGGGCGGGGCCATAACTTGGGTTAAATTTTCTTTTCTTTTTTTTAAAAAAAAAGAAAAGAAAATGTAGACAAATATTGCACTATTTTAGTATATTTAACTTAATTTTACCCGTCTGTATGATGAGAATCTTGCCATGTTTGATGCAGCAAAATTGATAACATTCGAGAACTGTTAAACAAATGAATTCTATCTCAATCTACATGATCAACGCCAATATTTGTGCCTCATTTCAATAAGAAGACAGTAAATAAATAAATTTATATACCAATTACTTTACTTGGACGAATACGGATACTGTGGTTATCCACAAGCCTGTTTTATGTTGTGCTCAAAATAATTCATTTTAATCAGATAACGAGTTGGTATATCATATGCGGTTAGATATGACTCGAGCCAGCTTGAATATGTGTATCTCGGCCTATTTTTAGTAGGCCGAGAAATAGGGTTTTAACAATGTGGGAACATGGGACAAACTTTTCTTCGTAACCCAATTTTAATTTTCTGTTATTTTTTACAGTGAAATCAAAGAGAAGTAGTTGGAAAAAAATATCTACTGTCAAGAATTGCATTATACGACATTATTTATATTCCATTTTATTTCGCTTTATTTCATTTAGCATCACTCTTAGTATATGATGAAGCTACCTGGTCACTTGTTTGTTTACAAAGCCAAGAGTTCCTCTGTCTTTTTTTTATTTAAAAATAGAAATATATTCTATTTTTGTTTTTGTTTGTCACTTCATAATCTCTCTGAAAGTTTTTCACTGAAAACTTTCATAAAAAAATAAATAAAGAGCTATAAGCCAGGTATTAGCCAACATAGTATTGTTGCTCCTTTTTCTCGATAAGTATTATAATTAACCAAGAAAGAGCAATGATATCCATTTTCATTAGGAAGTACCATTCAGATATTTATTGACATTGCGTACGATATTTAGCTCATTTTCGATAATGAAACGTATGCTTTGACAAGGGGATATCTATTTTAAGAATTTTGTCATACATACAAAAGTTAGTCGACTGTTATTTGCACATTAAAATGTCGACGACTTTTATAATATACATGTCTTTTTCTACAACTCGTGGTGTTTCTTTTTCCTTTTTTTTATCTTTATTCGCATTAGATTTGGCTGAAAATAAAGAGTTATACCATTTGGAGGTATAGAAAAATAAAAGTATTCGAGAAGGCAATCATAGTTTCATTTGTAACATTTCACAAATCTGTCCTCCTAAACACTTGAATAGTTTGTTTAAAAATAACAAATAAAGGTAAAATAAATAGATGTTTTTTTTGTTATCTATGAGCTTTTTACAAAATAGATCAACAAAGTATTGGTAGTCATTTTTCGTCCGGGATATCTAATATTTTCTATTTGATAAATAGGCAATAAGACTAAAACTAATTATGAAAGATTACTGTGATATCATAATTAAAATGTGATACTGCACTCATTTATAATGATTTCCTCTTTCAACAACATAGGTCTAAGATAAAGGTATGTACTTATATGATAGCTTTTAATTACCGTTTTGCACGAAATCATATTTAAACTGCCATTTGACTTGTAGTGGCAAAGGTTCCGGAGACCATTCCCCGACAGTTTTGTTTTATGCTGAGGAACACCGAGTTTAATTAAACAAAAAAAAACAAAACAAAACTCAAATGAACTTAAGCTTTTTATTAAATGGTCAGGTCCCCTTAAGCAAAACTTCTTTGTTACAAATAAAAAGCCTTGAGAACTTTAGAAAATGTGTTTGTTCCCGAAAAGTGTACACTTGCTATAATTACTTCTAAATCCACATTGCTATACCTCTCCGAGTTTAAACTAATTACTAAATGTCAAATTGATAGGTGCTTTACTGGTCTTTTGGCTATTTTTTTTTTTCCAAATTGGATAATTTCATACTCAACTATTTATTAAATTACAGCCCTGAAGATCTTCAAAGATGTGAATGGATGGATACCATTCACATCAGCACCATCCTTTATTTAATAATTTATTAAGCTTTATTATGAAAAGTTAAATAAAATAATGAGACGATTCACAGTTATAGGTTTTGTTGTCGGTTTTCGCGTTTTCTTTTCCGCCCCCTGCTTTTTTATGTACTACATGATTCCATAATTATTATTTTCAAAACTTTGACACAAAAAGACTTCTTACTATTTTACAAACTTA
>VCJG01002202.1:20683-33356 GCA_024140375.1 Backusella westeae | reverse complement strand
GGTATCGGACGTCATTTGCAAATGGCAACTAAGGTTTTTTTTTTTTTTTTTTAAAAAAAATAAGCTCAACACAAACAACAAGATTTTGGAGAAGGGGGGGACCTTACGTGCATAAAATGAAGTGCTGTAATATTAGGCTCGAAATGTGGAAGCAAAACACCTACTTTGGGTGGTGTTCCTACTTTTTTCACAAAACGTACAATGGCACCGACTTGCTTATAAAACAAGGCGTAGGCAAGGGCAGCAATAGCACGACCCGACTCTTCCTTTTGAATATCACCTGCAGTAACAAGGTGTGCTTGTGCGGTAAACCAATCACGAGGGATCTTAATAATTTGTTTAGCAAAATGGAGGTGGATATCATTTTAGATTTAGAAAACTCACAGTATCCAAAGGAACAAAGTAGAGGATGGTCAATTCCTTCTGCATATGGAATTGGGAATATTCCAATTCATCTGCAGCTACCTTGACAATCGTCTTTCCAAATGGAAATCCCTTTTCAAGGTCGGCCACATTGACCTCGATTTCCTCGTCGTCGTCGTCGTCTTCGGTTACCCGGTTTGCGTCGGGTGCAATCAGATACTTTTTCTCTTTAATGACATTATGTGTAGGCCCCTCACTCAATGTCGAGTACAGGTTGGCTGATTGATGTACTTGTGTCGTTGAGCGTAAAAACATTTTGCAGCTGATTGAGCAAAAATCTTCACTACCATAGGGCGTTTTTCCAAAGTACAAGAACCCGGTGTAAATGGGTGTACGTCGAACGATCTTGTTTCGTAAAGTGTAAACTTCTTCCATTGCTTCGTCCAGAGAACACAACAATCAATCTGGGATTGACTCGGTCAGCAACTTCCACTGAGTATAGTTTTCGTTGTTTTCTGTGCTTTCATCCAAATCAACACCACTAAATAAAGAGATGAGTAATAGACTCGATCAATTTGTTAGCACCACACTTACACCACTGTCAATGCAATATTATTATCCACCAGCATATTTTTAACATCTTCAAAGTCACGCCAATCAATCTCTTGGGTGCTATCGGTTAGCAACGTGACAGCCTTGATATATTTAAGTTTTTTACACTTTTGTTCTGTCATATAAATGGCAATAATCAATGCATCAAGTACTATGACGACCCATTAGCTCCCCTGTTTTATATCATCAAACTTCCATTTTTTTTTTATATATATACGTACTATCTGCCTTGACGTTTGGATCTTGTGTTGTTGTATTTATTAATGCTCTTAAAAGAGGTAAATCCGGCACGCATATGCCGCAAAGCTCTTTGATATTATCATATCCTCCTTGGGTGACAGCCAATTGATTTGCAGTTTCTTTAATTGTTGTCAAAAAATATCTATATTAATAGACGTGTCTTTTTACATACTGTTCGTCGTTACCTGGTGTACCAGCAAGTAAAACAGATACGAAATCGGTTTTTCTTTTACTCATAACCTAGTAAAAGAGTATTAGTTGTTAACAAGTTCTCGATATTGCTATTATAACTATTATTACTTTGTTTTCAATTGAATTCACAACAATGTTTAAAGCCTTTTGGAAAGCATCGTTGGGTTGATCCTTCATTGAATTCGATACATTTAGAACGTAAGTAGTGCTTTGCTTGGAAGCCATTTTATTGAGCCAATATGTTCTCTTGACGTTACAGCAACTGTTTGCAATAAGAATAAGAAAAAAAAAAAATAATAAAAAGTTGACAAAAAATAAATTTGAGTCAAGTCCTCCTTCTGCGTAAAACGCCAACAAGACAAAATTGAGTTTAAAAAAAATATAAGCGTAAAACTCATAATGCCTTTTTTTTTTTGTGCTTGATACATAGTGGTTATTATGCACATCATCATCCTATTTCAAAAAGACGAAAAAATGGAATCATAGACTTAAAAGAAAGAGTATGATTCACTTGATCCTCATAGTGTATTCACATTTTTGGCAGTGCCAACATTGCCTCGAGTAATAAAGAGAATTCTCTTTATAACGTTTTATATGCTATTTTGGAAAGTTTTACATATATGGTGGTACTCTAAACGACTATACTAATTAAAAAACCATGGTGACAATATTAGCTTCCTTGGATACAAGTTATGATAAAGTATCTCCCCTTTTTATTTATTATTATAAAACATATCCAAGGTGACAGGGTATCAACACAATGCTAATTCCCAAAAATATCACAGCCTGAATCCGTTATCCGCGTGTTTGGCTTGTCTCAAGATTAAGATGAGCAAACCTTAGAATCTGTGCTGATATCCAAGGCACTCAGCAATTAAGTGTGTTTTTAAATCAAAAACGATGATGGTAATTCTCAAGATCATGAAAACTAAGGCTTCGTACAAGCTAAATATCCCTTTACTACATTTTAGTGAAGTTTGCAGTAAGAGGCATTTATATATTTATCATAAAGGTTCCCTTTTTTTGCTTAATAAAAAATCATATGAAAGGCCAGCATTTCTTTTTGGGAACCAAATGATTTTGTATTGTTTTTAATGGTTCTTCAAAAGGAAGGTCTGTTTTAAGTTTAGACAGGTTGCACCAATATTATAAAAAGCATTCCATATTGAATGGAATCAATGGATGAAAATAATAAATGGTGATAAAAAGAGAGAGGGAATTTTAAAATGTATAGTTGAAAGAGAGTATACATTTATTAATAAAGCATCTGCTATTTAAACTTTTCGTAAATAGCAGATATTCAAGCTACATCCGACTTGACCGTTGTGCATGGACACATTAAACAAAATGTAAACAATGCAAATAAAATAAATCTTTTATTATCATTCCATATCAATCCATCACAAAGAATATATAAAAATATGACCTTCTTCTTTTATAAACTTTTAATAAGGATTGTCGTATGTTTTCAATACAAAAAGTGATACACATTTTTTTAATGTTTCTATTTGCATCCAAACCAATCAAAATCGCGCATTCAATTAAACATGTGTGTCATGAAGCAGAATAGGAGGCTTACCGCGATTATCAAAATGATGCTCAGAAGAAGAATGGCAGCAAGTATGACTTTATGAATGATAATGCAGATCCAAAATATAATTCTTCGTATAAAGAGTATCTTATTAAAGATATTTAAATGACTAAACCGTCTTTTTCACACCAAATAATGATAAACTGTATAAAAAGAGATTTATTACAAGTTGAATAGTATATTTTTAGTGATCCAAAATAATAATAAATAAAAAAAACCCTTTAAGCATTTTTTTTGGCCACCATTTAAGTAAGAGTTCATATAATACTATTTGTTAAGCGTATATATTTGGTTGAATAAATCAATCTCAAGGATGAACAAGACGTCGCATTGACAAAAATTCTATGTGTATTGCTTTTTTTTTATGCACTTAATCAAAATCGGATTTTATCGGAGATCTATGAATACTCTATTTGGATTGGCTGTACCTGAACATATTTGAAAAATTCCATTTCTCCCTGTATTGTCAAGTTGGTTATTGCAGATTCTCTGGTAGCAGTTGTATATCTGTTTAGAATGACACTCTTCAAAAAAAAAGCACTAGATATTTGTTACTGATATATATATATTTTTTACTTTATTTATCGGGTTGTACTACTTTATTATAAAACCACAAATAAAAGAATACATTTATTTTTCTAAATGATAAGGAGAGGAAGGTGGGCAAAAATAAAGTTCTAGTGGCGTTTACAAATTTACAATGAGAAATTGACCGGAACAGCACCAACATAATTTCTAATTTGCTCAATGCCCATATACATGTCTGCCTTTTTGTGTACTACATGATTAAATTTGTTTTGGAATTGATATTACTATCAAACAGATCCATGGGTTCATTCAAAAAGCTTTATGATGCTTTTCCATCTATAAATTCAATTATGTGTGGGTTTGAATGTAAATTTTCACAACTACATCGAGCATTAATTCTCTCGGAGGCTGTTAATAGTATTATGATTAATAACGGAATGTACTAATATAGGATATCCCATCATATACAAGAAGACGGAACTCTCCAAAACACCATAATGGCCAATACAAGATGATCGGTCTTACAAAAGTCAGCCTTTGAAAGAGAAGGGTTTGTCTCAAACGATATTTCCTTATTTTTTTTTTATTCCTCTTTTATTTTATACAAACCATCGAAAAACTATATACTCAAAACATCACTGGCGTACTTCCATTTTTTTATTATTATTTCTGAGATGTGTGTAGAAAACTTGAAATGTATGTAAAAGAACTATTAAGAGTGTGAAATTCCTCAAGTTGTTAACAGAAATATTTTTTATTGAAACTAGTTGAACCCCCTGACAAGCGTCTCAATCTTGAACCTGGTATTTTTATAAGGGCCAAAGAAGGTGACTCTTTTGCACAACTTGATATTGGTAATATATTATATTCATTACGTTTAATATTTCAACAAGTATACCAGTACTAATTTAAATATATAGGCAAGGCTTACTATGATAACCCACATGTAAATGATAACCTTATAAATGCGCTAAATTGGATTACGATGGCTGCCCAGAAACATAATGGCGAAGCACAATTTAAACTGGGTGATCTGTATGTCTTTGGACAAGGTGTCGAAAAGGATGAATTCACTGCATATGACTGGTACTTAAAGTCTGCTATCCAAGGCTACCCCAAATCCCTTACACGTATCCATAACCTTTATCACAGTGAAATGGGTATGTACTGCCGTGGAAAGAGAGACGCTAATGAAGACGAATGGGCCACGGCTGAGTTCAAAACAAAAAACAAGATCAGGGAACTGAACGAATACAGAATAGAGCAAATAAAGTCTGAATTAACCAAAATCAAAGACTACTTTTTGGACCGCTTAGCCACATACCGCAAACAAGTAAAAGAGGAAAATGAAGAAAAGAAAGATGCCTATGCGACACTAGGATTCTGTTATCAACATGGGTATGGTGTTCGAAAAATCGCATCCAGAGCAATTGAATTCTATACTCTCGCTGCTGAACAAGGGAGTATTGATGCTGTATTTAATCTTGGGTATATCTATCACCAGCATTTCAATTGGAAGTGGAACTACCGTGAAGCTTTCAAGTGGTATACGAGTGCTGCTACAAATGGAAACAATGCCGCCCAGAATGGACTTGCTTTTTTATATCTGAAGGGCCTTGGCACCAATATTGATTATTCAAAAGCTCTTCATTGGTACACCGAAGCTGCTGAAAATCGTAATATAAATGCAATGATATCACTTGCCAGCATCTATCGAAAAGGTGACATACTCAAGCAAGACTATGCAAAGGCTGCAGAATGGTATACAAAAGCCACTCAGGAAGGAAGTACCGTTGCTCAAAACAGTCTCGAGTCACTCTACTCTAATAAAGACTTTTCTGGTATTGATGATGGACCATCTTCCCAAAAATACTACTCCAAAAAGGGCTTGTGTTCAAAACTCCATTCAGATATATCAAGAATTCCGGAATCTGCTGACTTGGAAAAGATCAAGCAATTGGCCTCATTTTGCATGCGAGGAGATGGACATGCTATGCTCGATATTGGGAGGAGGTATCTCCAAGATACCAGGTTTCCACAAGACAAATATGTTGCTTTCAAATGGATTAAAAATGCTGCTAAAGCTGGATTGATTGAAGCTCGCCTTGCTGTTGCCCAAATGTACAAATACGGTGATTGCATTGATCAAGACTATCACAAAGCTAGTATCTGGTATACGAGGGCCTCTAAAACTGGAGATGATAAAGCTCGGTATGAACTAGGGCTCATGTATCATCATGGACTTGGTGTACGAAAGGATCCGCTGGAAGCTAGTAAATGGTACACGTTTTCTGCAAACAAAAACAACAGCGATGCTCAGTGTCAACTTGGTATATTAAGAGAACGTGGTGAAGGCCTTAAGCAGGATATCGAAGAGTCAATCAAGTTATTCTATAATGCGACTAAACAGAAAAACCGACACGCTATACACAAGCTTGCCCAGGTATATGAAGACGGTAGCGGAGTAAAAAATAATTTTGATTTGGCGTTGAAGCTTTTTGGAGTATCGGCCCGCCTTGGTAGCTTAGATGCTCAACTTAAACTAGCAAAAACATACGAAGAAGAGAAATACTATGATGCACAAAAATCATTCAAATACTATCAACTGGCGGCAGACCAAGGTGACCCATTTGCCAAGTATAAAACAGCTGTAATGTATCTCGACGGACAAGGCATTATTCAAGACCTTATCAAGGCGTATTATCTATTCAAAGAATGTAGCAACATTGGCTATGACAAAGCTATTAATATCTTTAAAATTCCGATTGATTATTCCAAAAGCAAAGATATTGACTATAAAAAAGTGGCAGCTATGTTCGTAACAGTTTGTAGAAAGGAGATTGATTCTTTGGAGTATAACTTGAAGAATATTTATAGTCAAGACTTTGTATTCACCCATAATACATCTTTGCGCTCCATATCTGCAAGCGGATTTTTAGAAAGAACATGGTGCGAAAAAGCGTTAGAGAAAGAAGACCCTATGGCTCTGTACGAAGTAGGTGTCTCTTATGTAAACAAGGATAACAAAGCAAATGCGCAGGACCTTCCAAAGGCTATAGACTACTTCCAGAGTGCGCATAAAGTTGGTAACATTAATGCCACTTTTAAACTGGCTTCAATGTACTTGTATGGCAATGGTATCTCTCAAGATCTCACAAAAGCGTTTACTTTGTTGAATGAAGCCTCTGACAAGGGGCACAAGGAAGCATATCAAATTCTCAATAGCTCCAAGATTGATAGCAAGGAAGAAAAATACGAGGCAATCAAAGAAATGCTAGAGTTAGCTGCTGAATCTGGTCATGTGCTTAGTCAGTACACACTTGGAACATTGACATCAGATACCAATTCATCATATTACAACATTAAAAATTCAATAAAATGGCTCGAAATGGCGTCAAAAGGTGGCCTTATTACTGCTCACTATGAATTAGGACTGCTGCTAGAATCAGAAAATCCTTCAGAAAAGGAGTATCAAGAGATTGCTTCATTGTATCGGATGGCTGCAGAAAAAGGTCACAATCGAGCTTCATTCAGGTTAGCACAATTATATCATACAGGGACCAAAAGAGACTACGTGGAATCATTCAAGCTCTATACATTGGCTGCACAACAAGGGCATCAGTCAGCTCAAATTGCAACTTTTGTATCAAGCGAGTCGATGTGGGAACGTAAGAGAAAACAATTACCTAATAACGTAACGACTGGTGAACTGGAATATACATTATGCTTCCGAATGTGGGAGTATGTAGCAGATCAAGGAAATACAGAATTGCAGTATAGTCTTGGTATGATATATGAAGAAATCAGCGTGAATTCAACCCCATCAAAAGCCATTATATGGTATTCTCGAGCTGCTGAATATTCTCATGATTTAGCCTTGTACCATTTAGCCCAGCTCTACCAAAATGGCCGAGGAACCAATCAAAATTATTCACAAGCAATCAAATGCTACAAAATGGCTGGTGATCTTGGAAATAGCAATGCACTTTTTCAACTAGGTATCATGTATCAACATGGTAGAGGGGTTATTCCAGACATCAAAAAATCTGTTGACTATTATACACAAGCAGCTGGAAAAGGAAATTCTGCAGCCCGGTTCACATTGGGAAGACTATATGAAGAAGGGGAACTATTTTCAAAAAGTATCCTGAAAGCTGTCAAGTGCTATGCAATATCAAACTCACAAGGGGACGAAAAGGCACAGAATTGGCTTCGTGATTATTACGATGAACCATACAACAGTACTTTCTTTTATGGTAGACAGTTTCGTATTCTCTCTAGAATCGTCAAGATTAACAGTAACAGAAACTGCTGCAAAAACGATGAATTTCTAGGAGTAATAAATTATAAACTTGGACATATGTATTTATTTAGCTACGGTACAAAGCTGGATTATAAAAAAGCGCTAGAATGTTTCCGAAACTCAAGCAAACTACATGACAGTGACACAATACGGTTCTTCTCACAAATCATTTATCAGAAAAAACCGGCTTCATCGATTGAGGACTATTTGAAAAAATTGGAGATGTTTGAAGCGACAATTGAACAACTTGATCTCGAAGACATATATGAACTCGGTTTAATATACTATCATGGCGTAAATAACTCATCAGAAGATGAAATCAACTTTCTGGTTAGACCTGATCATGTTAAATCCGTAAAGTATTTTAGAATGATCGTTAACGAACAGTTTCCAGGTAAATTTGATTGATGATAAAAATCAGAGGGTATATAAAATTAATTTGATTATATATATAACAGATGATGAACTTTGTATCAGCAGCAGTTATTATCTAGGAATGATACACTTTGTTGACATTGAAACTACAAAAGACACTGGAATTTCCCACTACTACCTTACTAAGGCCTCCCATTACAGATATTCTGATTCGAAAACTCTACTGAGTTATATAAACCAAGAGGAAACTGATAAAGCGGCAATTTTCAAACGGGTATTTGAATGGCACAAAGACAATTATGACCCACGTAGACTGAAAATGATATATAACCTTGGGTTCATGTACTATAAAGGACTTGGAACCAGTCAAAATTACACAGAAGCCATATGTTACTTTAACAATGCTGCTGATCAAAACCACGTCGGTGCTCAACTAGAGCTGGGATATATCTACGAGAATGGCGATGGAGTTGAACAAGATTATGCAAAAGCAAGAGAGTGGTACATAAAAGCAGCGAACCAACATAACACTGTTGCCAAGTACAAGCTGGGTCATTTATATTACAACGGTAAAGGGGTTGGTATAGACTATAGATCGGCATTTCAACATTATAAAATAGCTGCCAATCAAGGACATGTAGAGTCTCAAACACAGTTAGGTTGCATCTATCTCAAAGGCCATGGAGTCCCTAGAAATTATACCAAAGCTATAAAGTGGTTTTCTAAAGGAGCAAATAAAAATGACATTATTTCCATGCACAACTTGGGCAATATATATTACCATGGTACAGGGATCGAAGTAAACTACATATTAGCTTTTCAGTATTATGAATCTGCTGCTATTCAAGGTCATGCTGATTCTCAATTACGTTTGGGACTTATGTATTGGGCAGGCCATGGAATTGAACTCAACCGCATCAAAGCAAAGGAATGGTACATAAAAGCAGCTGACCAAAATAATGCGTGGGCCAACTATAATTTGGGTAATGCATACTACAGTGGTGAAGACGTTGAAGAAGATTATGAACTGGCTTTCAAATATTACAAAGCTGCTGCCGATCAAGGGAATGCTGCCGCTCAAAATCAGCTAGGAGATATATTCGAGAATGGCTACGGAGTTGACGAAGATTACGACAAAGCAGTAGAATGGTACACTAAGGCAGCAAATCAAAATAATATCGAGGCCATTTGTAATTTAGGCGACATTTATTATTATGGCGATGGGGTTGGAGTTAACTACGAACTGGCTTTTCAATATTATGAGACTGCTGCCAACCAAGGACATGCTAGGGCTCAAGATCAGTTAGGAGAACTCTACGAGAATGGTTATGGAGTTGATAAAGATGATGTCAAAGCATTGGAATGGTACGCCAAGGGAGCAAATCAAAACGAAGGCAATTCCAATTACAGTATGGGATATGCACACTTTTATGGTGAAGGTGCTGAACAGGACTATCAACTGGCATTTCAATATTATCAAATCGGTGCTGACCAAGGAGATCCTGATGCCCAATATGACTTGGCAGAAATGTACTACAGAGGATTGGGAGTTGAGAAAGATTCCGGTGAGGCACTAAATATATGCTTAAGCATAGAAGATAAAGACGGTTATACATGGAATTTCCTTGGAGAAATATATCATTCTGCAGGCCCCCCATTTCAAGATTTCTCAAAGGCACTTGAATGCTACAAGCTGGCAGACAAAGAAAATAAGGAATATGGACTCAGAGGCCTTGGTCTACTTTACGAGCATGGTGACGGTGTGGACAGGGATTATAAAAAAGCACTCGATTATTATACGCTATCTCAAAATGAAGGAAACACAGTTGCATACTATAATATCGCATTATTATACTATTATGGGAAAGGCGTTACTAAGAATTTCATCTCTGCATTCGAATTTTTTGAGCGAGTTGCAGAAGGCGATCTCGAAAAGGACACTACACATGTGCTAGTTGAAGGCGAATATGATGATGATGATGATGCAAATCTTCCTTTTGATCAACCGAAAAAGAAGTATTCCTTTGTTACCGAAACTATTATATACGGTGAGGCACATTTTTACCTCGGTGTCATGAGTGACAAAGGACAAGGTACCTCTCAAGATCACCAGAAAGCACTGAATCATTTTAAACTTTCCCATTCATATGGCATTGAAAAAGCCAAGAGTTATCTTGAAATATAATAAAAACGACATTATCCACCAATTTTCTTTTTATCTTACAGAACTTCTGCTCTAAAAATAATATATTACTTTATAGCACCTTTGTAAAATACATTGATACTTTAAGTTCATCTATGTACTATATCAATGTTCAAATCTGCTAGTTGTTTTTGAATGTAAACTATTCAGAAAATAAATTTTTTAAACCCTTTATTGACGCTAATGGGTGGCATTCATAAATCTGCGTGTAGCTAGAAATATAAAACTTTTTGAATAAAAAAATAAAATGACATTTAGTTGTATTTTGCATATTATCCAAGAATGCATTTCCATTTTGATCAAAAACCCCTTCCTATTGCTGCAAGTCTGCTGATCCATTTATTTGTTTCTTTCTTTTCCTTTTTTTTTATTTATTTTATTTATTCACCTCTTTTTTCCAAAATCATGATAAAATTATATATTCTGTTAGGTTTAATATACGTATTACAAGGCCTCGATGCCCAACAAAACAACATAAACAAGTATTGGGGAATATCATCGTCCCTTTCTTCATTTATCAACCCTGCTTTTATAAGTCAAAAAACCGGATGTCCCGTCTTTCAGTTAAATTGTCCAGAGTGTCCTTCAGGCTCTGAGTGTGTGTATCCCGATTTGAATGGATGTCCTGGTGCGGGTATGCCGTTTTGTAAAAAGATTAAAGAATGTGAAGGAGTAACATGTCGAAAGTCAAACGGAGACTGGTACGATTAGAATATCAATTTATTTTCTTTTTTTTAAAAAAAAAAAAAGAGACACTCACTCATGCCATATTTTAGTCCTAAGCACTGTCGTATTTTCTGTAAATTTTCAGAAGATGAGTGCTGTCCATTCGATAAAGAGCCTGTCTGTGCTCCTGTGTGTAATACGTTTGCACCTTGTCAAGTAACGGCATGTCCAAAGGAATGTCCGGATGATTGCTTCTATCCAGATGCCGATTATTGCTGCCCAATGAGTGGGAAGACTGTTTGTAGAAAGCAATAGCTTATATGATTAAAAAGAAAAATATTTTACACTTTATAAAATAGTATGTAATGCATATAAACAAAGGTTAAAAGTTTAACCAGAAGAGATCACTAAAAAGGGAGATTTTATTACAAAAAAAAATTCCCGATCAAAGGTACTCGAGAAAAGATGTTCCTTGGAGATGTTACTCCAATATCTCATAGACAATTATGGAGATACTAAGTAAATACCATGTATACAGTTGATGGCTCTCCTACGCATATTTAAAAGAGAAAGTTCATTTATTATTAAGCTTATCGTTTCAGATCATTTCTAGATTTTTAAATCTCAGTAATCACCTTAACACCATGCTGACATAATAACCCTTGAGAAGTCTGACTGACATTTAAACTTGGGATACAACAAAAAGATATCATATTTTTTTCTTTTTCTTTTTCTCTTCCTTTCACTCTTATAGAATGCTCCAATATTTACAAAATAAGGAAGACCGTCAAGCTTTTATCGACAAATACGATAACTTTTTGTTTGATTGCGATGGTAAATGACGAAACAGCAAGACAAAAAGAAAAGGAGACTGATGACTTTTTATAAAAAAAAGGTGTTTTATGGGAAGGAACAAACGTCTTCTCTGGTGTAAAGGAGTCTATGGAACTACTTCGTTCAAAGGGTTGGTATTCCTTTTTAATTTTATGTCTTCATTTATTAATGCTTTTACCAGGCAAACGTGTATTTTTTGTTACAAACAATAGCACAAAGTCTCGCTCTTCATTTTTAAAAAAGTTTGAAGGTTTTGGTATCAGAGCATCTGTTGTAAGTGTATTCAAGTTGACGTATAAATAAGTCACTTAACGAAATGATAGGAAGAAGTTTTTAGCTCTGCTTTTGCTACAGCCGCTTATCTTAAAAACATCTTGAAGTTCCCTAGCGATAAGAGAGTTTATATCATTGGTATGAACGGTATTAGAGATGAATTGGCAGCTGAAGGTATTGCCAGCTGTGGTGGTGAAGTAAGTTGTGAGAAAAGGGTCATGGATGGGACAAGTTGCTAATGTATCTCGAACCATAAAGGAAGATGCTGGTTTATTTGAAAATGAGGCTGTACCTAACGATGAATCGGTAAAGATAAGCTTAATTTTATTATTATTATTATGATTGGTTTCTAAACTTAAATCAGATTGGTGCTGTTGTTGTTGGTCTCGATACCTTGGTCAACTACAGAAAGTACTCAAAGGCATTTAACTATCTTACAAAGAATCCCGGTTGCTATTTTATCGTTACAAACGAAGATAGTACCTTCCCTCAA
>VCJG01002201.1:11536-25653 GCA_024140375.1 Backusella westeae | reverse complement strand
CAATAATAATAATAATAATAATAATAATAATAATAATAATAATAATAATAATAATAATAATAATGTATCTTATTTTAATAATAAAATAAAAAACAAATATATTCTTTTTTACTCAACTAAGGATGAATTTGAGACCCTCAATAAAGTTATACCACATTAATAGCCATTTTTTTTAAAAAGAAATGTGCTTACTTTTTAATGGTCAAAGTCAGGCTATTCTTCAAGGTGGTGGTGCTACAAACTGATACTATTTATATGCAGTGGCTTCGTAGTACTATCATTTTTAAGCACTCAAAACTTTATCTTTCAAATTGATCATTTTTATAATTTATTTTTAAAATAGCATACATGCTATATGAGATCTATCATCACCCGTTTCCCTGATACTATCTCTGTTAATACAAAATCACCTTTTACTGATTTTAATTCATCCCTTTATTTATTTACTTACTCAGACATTTCGTTACGTTAGCAGGTTATTCTCACAATACATTTTACCTGCTTAATCTGCCTGTCTTTCTTTACTGATTGAATTTCTGCTCAACATAATAGCTCTGCTTCAGTGTTAGATACTTGCAAGTATGAATATAAAATAAAAATGTACAATCAATTGGTTAATTAATAGAATATGTTGTGCTTTATATAGACACCAAAAGTAAATAATCATCAAATTTACCATTGGGTACAGCAACCTATTAACATTTTTATTTCACCAGGATTTCAGCTTTTTTTTTTTGAATTCAACAATGAATAGTTATTGATTTTTATTATGAGATCTTTTCTAATATGATGAATTAGCCCATTTAAGCAATATTTAATATGACATATATCTGAATAAAAATGACATTTTGAAATTAGACTCAACAAAGACATGTTCCTTTTGTTGATACAATTCAAAAAAGAATAAAAAGTAATAAACTCAGATGGATTTTTTTTTATAATAAAAAAGGTTAATATCGTTCGTTTGTTTAAGTGCATTCTTTTTCTACGGCCATTACTGCGTCCTCTCGGGTAGTAATGATCCTTTACTGACCATTATATCTATAACATATCTATAACATATTACTTCTTAACCCTCCCTTTTCTAATATTTTTTTTCTCTGTTTAATAATGCCCCAACATTCTATAATGGATAAACCCCCAGGCTTATTATCATTCGCTCTATATTTATTGATTATGCAGTGGAACAAGTAAAATTGATTATACCGCCATTTTCTGGATTAAAGTTCTTATGGCATGTATAAAATAAAGAACCTTCTTTTTATTTCAACTCCACAATCCCTCTTTCCTGTTGACACATAGCCAATGCTGCTGCTCTCTCATTATCGTACGGTTTGAATTATATAAACTCCTCTTACTTGATCGTCTCTATATAAAAAGAATTGAATAATAAATCAAAAGTTATTTTTTCTTTCTTTTTGTTCCGCATTTTTCAAAAAAGCAATAGCCAATTCTAGTTTGTCTAAACTCAAGCCAGTTTGCTTTTTATATATTACATTACATTACATTATATTAAATTTTGTATTTTTTTTTCCTGCTAATGCTAGTGTTTTGTATAAATACAGACCGACTGGTTTAATTAGGAAATTGAAAATTCTTCAACGTGATACTATTGACTTTTTTGAAGCTTTTCCAATAGTCAAAAGTCTTTAATTTAACTCTTCTTTTCTGCTCTTCCTTTTATCTTTCTTTCCTTCTTTTATTTCTGTATTTATTTTAACTCATTATTATATATATCCTTCCTTTTTATATTTTTAATTGAAATCTGTTCTTATTACCCCTTTTTTCGATCACAACCACAAAAAAGTCCGACTATGACACAGAGATCAGTCCCTTTTCCATTGACTGGATACAAATCCCCAACAAGTTCATTTAATCGAGGATATCAATCACCCACAGGCTCCTTCAATCAAGGATACCAATCACCTCACCAAGTTCTATCACCGAATACAAACATGTTTTCACCTGTAGAAACGTAAGTGCCTCTATTTACGATAATACAAGAAAAGGCTAATAACGTATATAAATTCCAAGGTCATTTGAAAGACCTGAATCACCTACTCTTCCGCCCGAATTAGACACCATCATTGACGAAAAAACAGAAGAGCCTATCCAAAACAACATTCGAAAGTTTAATTCATCTCGATATAGCATGTATTCGAATGAAAATAACTACTATTCATCACCCATTTCGCCAATAGCAAGTAAATGTAAAAGAAAAAGAAAAAGAAAAAAATGTCATTTTTTAATATCTGACTTTCATTTTTTTATGGACCAAAGTGACTGATTATCCTGGGATGTCCAATGATCCCAAAGTTGCTATTGTGCGAAGAGCCAAAACCCTCAATAGAGGAACACCTATCAAACGTGAGGACCAACGAAGAAAATCAGCGGCTATGGCAGGTAGAAAGTCGCAACTGGAGCAATGGTCGGCGATTGAATTAAGTATCGTTCAAAAAGAGATACCTCCTGCTCCAACTGCCGCCATGTATTGGTCTCGTGCCATAGTGTATGGTAATGGTGGGCCCCAAGGTCCACTTCGATCTCATACTGCCAATTTAGTAGGAGAAAGATTATATGTTTTTGGTGGATGTGATAATAGAATTTGTTTCAATATACTTTACATACTTGACATGGGTAATTTAATATTTTTTAATGATGGTATACATTAACTAAATATAGTTTGACAGATACATTGACTTGGACAAAACCTCAATTATATAGTAGATTCATTCCACCACCATGTCGGGCGCACACATCTACGGTGGTTGAAAGAACGAGCTCAACTGGACAAAAGTACCATCAGTTATATGTTTTTGGAGGAGGCAATGGACCTGATTATTTCAATGACGTTTACGTCCTTGACATTGGTAGGAAAAAAGAAAAGGAAAAAATTGAAACCCCCACTCAACCACTATGAGCATACAGAAACACTTGTATGGACTATGCCAACTATTAAAGGAGATAAACCACCTAAACGTAGAGCCCATTCCGCCTGTTATTGGAACGATCGGGTTATCATTATTGGAGGGGGTGATGGAGTACGTGCACTAGATGATGTTTACATGCTCAACGTGTCGGATCCAAACCAACTAAAATGGGAGCTTTTAGAGATCGCCAACAGTCCCCCGATTGCACGTGGTTATCACACATGCACTATTGTTAAAGATAAAATTGTATTGATTGGAGGAAGTGATGGTCATGATTGTTTTAGCGATATTTACATATTAGATTTAGGTAAAGAAAAATTATGTAATTTATGCAGAATACAAAAACCTTATTTATTCTGTAATGTCAATAGTAAGAAGGAGGTGGATCCAGGTAGATACAGATCTAAAAATACCCAGATTGACTCACTCTGCTACACTAGTCGGATCCTATATATTTGTTTTCGGTGGTCATAACAGTAGAAAATATTCACAGGATATTCTTTTATTTAATCTTGGTAATGATGGCCTTTTCTTTCTTTTTTACTGAATTTAATTAACAGTCTATTAATAGTATCCATGAATTGGGAAAGACGTAAAGTATATGGTTCAGCGCCAAAGGCGCGAGGATATCATACAGCTGTTTTATATGACTCGAGATTATATATTCTTGGAGGCTATGACGGTAAAAACTTTTTTGATGACGTTTATATATTGGAATTGAGTTCATGTGCTTACCTGCCACAGATCACAAATTTCGAAGTAGATATGTAAAAATAAATATGTATAATAATAATAAAAACTTGGAACACTAGGACAAAAAAGTAAAGTCATTTTTGGGGGAGTGAGATTTTTCAATTATGTCAAGATTTCGGAATGATAATAAGTGCAATGACCCACCTGACATCATTTCCTTTGTACTTTTTTATTCAACAGATGGTCGTTATAGTGTAATCAAGTGTAAATAATGGTCTTCCTCAACTAAAAAGAACCATTGAAGCTCTGAAAATATTTGATGAATAGCTGTATAGAATTATTATAGTTTGATAAGCTCTTCCAGATATATGACTGCCCTATTCAAATGGCATCGTAACTAATAAAATATATCGTTCAAAGATGTAAGGAAAAAACATGACTTGACTATATTGAATTGAAAAAAGTAGAGTAATTAAGGAATAATGATAAGAAAAAGGTATATACGTTCTTTTTTAGGTAGTTCAATAGAAAGCTAAGATATACATTACAGGTATGTCAATTATAGATACACTTTAGAGAATAATCTAATGAACAGAAAACTTTTTTTGTCAACCTTACTTTAAAAACTATCTACATTTGTATAAAACAATATTGCTATTGGCAGGCCCCCAAGTACAAATGACAAATTTCACATTTTAGTTGTATTATTCTGTAAGAATATAGTATCATCTCCTGAGAAAACCCTAGTAAAAAGAAGAGAGTATATATTTTACGATATTCTTAGTAGGTCATTTGCAAACCTTGATTTATAAATATAGATACTACAATAATCTTTCCTTTAATAAAACGAGGTATAAAATTAAATGAACAAATATATTCCATTACAAGCAATACACTAAATATATAAGAATGATTCATGCATAAAAAAAAAGGTTTTTCCATTACAGGTTATTGTGTGGTATGTTATTTTTTAACAATTAAATGAAATGTGTACGGGAAAAAAAGAGAAGGTAAAGAAAAACAAATAGAAAAATATTAAAAGGAAGAAAAGAATACTCTTTTTTTTTTGTTCATAATCCCTCTTTATTATTACTAGCGATTTGTATAATGATTTGCCTTTATATATATACTTTTCCTTTCCTATACATTCGATTTGTACCCACTTATCAAAAAGATAAATGTTTTACAATTCACAAATTATCAACTTCTTCCTTTCTTCTTCTTCTTCTCTCTTTTCATTTATTAATTAAAAAGATCTTTGACATTCTTTTTATTCTTAGATATTCTATATCGTTCATTTTACTTCTTTCCCAAGCATTGATACCACAAAAAGGCGAAATTAAGTCCTAAAGCATATGTTTTAATATAGAAAAATCCAGGTTTTACAAAAGTACGAAAAAATATAGAATAATAATTAATTAATAAGGGCTCTTTTTCTTTACCTTGGGAACACAACAATTTTCATTATATAAAAAAAGGCTAACCACAAAAAGACCTTTGATCAGAATCAACAGAGTGCATAATGGTATAAGAAATTTGACGTTCCAGAAGGAACGATAAATATACCATGGAATATCATCAGATTATGGTCGGATAAATACTAAATTATAGCACGATAATGCTGATCAAGTGTTTATCCTTGCCTTTCCTTTCTCACCCCAACGAATATAAGCTGTTTTTTATCATTAAGCTTTTGATATAATAAATTACACAAAATACTTTTTCGGGGTCTATATGATACATGAAGACTTTTCATTGTAATAATAAATCATGCTATGTTTATCATTAAAAATTCATCCATTTTTTAGTATTATACTAGATGTTAAATTGTTATGGTTATTAGTGGGTACACGTGTTAGATATTCATTGTTAGATAAAAACAACTTTTTGAGATCAAAGGAAAAAGAGACAAGACTGCATCAGTAATGAAAATAAATATTTGAATTCCGGTACAGACGGCAGGAGTGCTATAGATGATGCGGCGATAGCGTTTTAGTGGTATCATTGAGCTCATAAACATTCTTAAAAAAAACAGAATTCATTTAAGTGCATTTTGATACATATTATAAAAATATAAGGAAATGACGACATAAAGATTTTGATGTGCCAAAGAAAATTGGTGAATCATGGGTTCAATTTTTGATCGTTTGAAAGACCGTATGCTTTTCATACAAAAAAACCGTTTATTCAAGAGAAAAACTCATGATAAATCATCGGTACGATTTTTCTTTGCTCCATCTTGTCTCATGCAGGTGAAAATCTTGCCACGGGAAGTACGCTTAAAGGAGATAAAAAGTGTGATTTCAAAAATGTTCACTCTTTGCATGACAAAGTGTATATCACATTATTTTTTAAGCTAAAAAAAAACAAGAGCACACTTTGGGTGTAAAAAATAATGGCGGAAAAGACAAGAAAGAAACATGATTTCACAAGCTATTAAATTAAACTGTGAGAAGATTGTGGGCTTGCCATACTTTTTTTAGATTCATATGTTTTTTTAAAGAGTAGAAGGTTAATTTATAAGCCAAAAGGTGCCTGTTTGGCCAATAAAATCACAAAATATTACATGTGTTACTTTTTGATACTACCAATGTCATCATCGATAAGGTCCCTTGAAAAGCCAAAAAAAAAGTTGGCTCAAATGTATAGGAGAAAATTAATACCTCATGGAGAAATAATTTGTTTATAATTATCCTCTCAAAAATAAAAAGGCTCAATTTACTGCTCAAACTGAGTTAAATGCGGTGAAATTCTTTGAGATAAAATGAATCACTCCATGCAAACAATTCAAATAGATACCTACACATACATTTCTGACCCATCAAAAAATAATTAAGAGCTTAATCCTGCAATACAAATATAGTTTATAACGTTAGTTTAATCATTGTTCTGTGTTGCAGCTTATTTCATTGAATTCGCACCATCCAAGAGTCCATGGTAATTGAAGTATCACCTTAACGGGATTCACACGCGCAAGTGATAAAGAAATATATGTAGGCATTTTTAATTGCCCTCGTTTACATGTATCGTTTATTTTTTCACTTGCCCTGAACATTCTGTGTGAAGTTTCTCTCTTGTTCTCTCTTGTTTTTTCCCCTGATAACGATAGTTCTCTTTTTGGAAAGAAAATAAAGAGTGTGTTCACATGCGCCATTTTATATACCGCTACTAACGTTTCCCTCTCTTTTTCTCTCAGTAGATTTTGCTTTTATGGAAAGAAAGGGGGGAAAGCAGCTAGACTCAAGTGAGGAGCTTTGTGTATCCTCAAGACATGTTTCTGCTTACAGTTAAACAGTCCCGACCAAAAAGGGTGTTACCAGCAGCATTTAGATGTGGGGTAGTTTTTTAAATGACGCTTTCACTACTTGATATAGTAAGTGATCGCACTAACCTCTTTTTGTATAGATGTGGGTCCCCCTTTATCAAAAATCGTTATCAATTTGATCAGGTTTTTAAGCAAATGTTGATCTTTTTTTTTCATTCCATGCTGAACATATCATTTATTATCATCTATCTACATGATGACAGATCATTGAAGGCAGCCATAAAACTTGTCAATTTAAGAAACTATTATATCATTTTTCACTATAAAGCAATTGAACTATTTTTAAGAAATCAATACCACATATGCTCAAATGGTGTGTACGTATCTGCACACATACGTAGCTTAGCTTGGTAAGATTGCTATTGTGCACAGGTCCTCTTTTGAAAATAGAACTCCGGTTTCTGTTTTTAGAAAGCTGGAAAAAAGGGGAATCATATAAATAGAGAGCATAAACATTCTTTTGTTTTTCAATAAACACCATAATAATAAAAGCAATATAAATAATCCAAAACACAAACATTGAACGACTTACTACACTTAAATCCTTTATAATAACAAATTACTACTAAAAGCTCAACATGGTCGTCTATCGCAATATCCAAAACACCCATCGTCCCACAAAGACTTCCTTGACACTGGTTATTAAGGTTGGCACCTCTTCCATCTGCGACGAGTCTACCCACTACCCACTTCTTGGTAATCTCTCTCGTATTGTGGAGACTATTCTTCAACTTAAGAGAATGGGTCACCGAGTCGTTCTCGTAACCAGTGCTGCTGTTGGTACAGGTTTAAGAAGACTTAATATGACAGAGAAGCCAAAGAAGTTTGCCTCGGTTCAGGTAAAGCATGTGAGCATCAACCTTTTCTAAATTTATTTGAGAGCCTCAGCTAATTTTTTTTTTCTAATAGGCTATTGCAGCTGTCGGTCAGGGTCGCTTAATGAGCATGTATGATGATCTTTTTGGTCAGTTTAACCAACCTGTAGCCCAGATTCTTCTTACTAGAAATGATTTGGCCGATGTAAGTTGATATAGACTCTTTTATTGATGGAAAATGGCACTCATTTGTATTTATTTATTTATTATCCTTTAGCGTGGTCAATATCTAAATGCAGTAAACTGCTTAGAAGAACTTCTTGACATGGGAGTTGTTCCAATTGTAAATGAAAATGACTCTATCTCTGTAACGGTATGTAAACAAAAACAAAAAAACCATTACCGCTTTATCTTTTACTAAATATATATAAATAGGAAATCAAATTTGGTGATAATGATACACTTTCTGCCATCACAGCTGGTATGGTCAAAGCTGACTATCTCTTCCTAATGACTGACGTGGACTGCCTCTATACTGATAATCCCCGAAGTAACCCAGAGGCCCGACCTGTCCTTGTATGTAATGACATTGAAGCCCTACGTAATGAAATTAAGGTCAGTGCACCTGGCTCAGCCCTTGGAACAGGTGGCATGATCACAAAATTGGTAGCTGCTGACCTCGCCACCGCCGCTGGCGTTACTACCATTATTGCACGTGGCGCCACACCTGAAAACATTATGCCCATCATTGATGCATCGTCCTCTGATGGCAAAGTCCCCATGCACACACGCTTTGTTGCCAAGCCTAAACCACTTGTCGATCGCAAATGGTGGATTCTTCATGGACTACACACCGCCGGTACTATCTACATCAATAACGATGTCACCCAGGCTATCAACGAAGGTCAGATGGACACCCCATTGTTTGCCCACAACATTGTCAGAGTCGAAGGCCATTTTGTTGAGCACCAGGCTGTCTGCTTGGTTGTTCAGCACACAGATGAACGTGGTGTTATCAATGACGTATCTGTGGCTAAAGGCATTGTCAATTACTCTTCTGCTGAAATCATCCGTATCATGTTGGCCAAGGAAAGCAATATTATAGACTCTTTGGGCTACAAGGATGCTGACTGTATTATCCACCGCGATAACATGGCAATCTCTCTATAAAGAGAGAGAGGAAACACTTGAACATTACTTACATCCTGCATGAAAACAAAAATTATATTATTGCATTTTACTATATTTTAACCTCTCTATCTTACACTTTTTCATATACTTTTTATTCATTCTATCCCAAAAACAAACAAAAATACATAGTATTTAGTTTACCCCTTCCCTTTTTTACCTCTTTTTATTTTTAATAGTTTTAAATTTTAGTAATATTATTATATAAATACATATTTAAAACTGGATGGAGCAGGTGGGAGACAAGCAAATAGGAAAGAAAAGAAAACAAGACTGAGTGCGCTTTGTGGTGCACAGCAACACTTGTACATATATTGTAAATAAATATTTAGTAAATTCAAACTACTGCTGCTGCTATTAATATATATTTTTTTATTAATTAATTTATAAATGTGTATGTATATTAGAAAATAAAAATGCAAGATGGTTATAAGTTATAGGTACATAATCCCATGTAATATTACTTTTACAATGATATTTTTGCTAGTAGTATGAACCGCTATAGTGTTGAGATTCATAATAGTTTTCTTGTTTGGCGGGATATTGTTCGTTGTTAAAAGGTCTGGTATTTGATGAGCTTGGTATTCCCATTGTTGGATTATTCAACATAACAGGCTGGTTAGAAGATACAATCGGAGAAGCCATACTTAACCAAGGCTGTGGAGAAGATGACTGAGCGGAATAAGAAAGATGACTAGTAGATGAAGATGATAGAGGTGGGGCTGTTGAAGATGATGGCTTGTTGTATCCGTAAGGGTGATAAGGCGGTGTTGTGTTTTGAGGATGCGGTGAAAATCGATTATTTGGACCAAACGTATCTGGTGATGTGTATTGTGGACGTTTATCATTAAACCGATTTATTGCTGGCATTGTATTATATCCCAACAAGGTAGGCGTATAAACAAAGTCTGAGAATTGAACTTCCTCTGCAAAATTACTAGCCTTGCGAATATCAAATACAGAGGGACCAGGTGTTACGTCTAGAACATCAAAAGGCAAGGGTCGTTGAGATGGAAAATTCAATGGCACTGGTTGCACATCATTATTGATAGTTGATATTGTATGAGGGACCGGTGCAACATTCACTTGATCCACTTGATCCACTTGCTGCTGGCTGCTGCTGTTGCTGCGGGATTGCGGCTCCTCTTTGTCATTCTCATCCTCTTCTTCTTCTTCTTCTTCTTCTTCTTCTTGAATGACGTTTGGTATGTCAAGAACTAGCTCAATGCCCAGTTTTTCGTAAAATATTGTCTGTATTCGCTTTACAAAAGAAAGAACGTACTTGTGATGCTTTATAGGCGAAGCGATTAATAATTTTGCCATTTTCTCCAGATTTTTCTTTGCAACTTCCCGCTCATCATCATTCGACTGAGTAAGAATATTATTGTAAATAGTTGCAACCATCATTAGATTTTCTAAGGTAAAGTGACACCAAAGCTGTTTTAGCTGAACCCAACACTCTAATAGCTCGACTGTATTGCTGGCGGCCTTTAAACAGGTGTCTCTTGAAAGCACTTCAATGGTGGAAAGTTGTTCCTGCTCATCTGCTTTAGAAAAAAACAAACCATACAACTGACATAGCTGAAAGTTGTATTCAAAGTTAAGTTTGATACAAGCTTGCTCTCGAAATGACGTCGAGTCCCACTTTCGCTTTTCAAGATCGCCAGATTCGAATTTAAAGTAAGATGGTAAGCTGAGATACCAGGCTTGAAGCTCTCTATCGATGGCGGATATCTGAGAAAGAAATGGTTTTTCCTCTGTAGTTTTATAAATGATGTCACGATAAATACGAGTGATTTTAAACCTTTGAATGATGAATTCGACTCGATACCGCGACTCGCCAGCCATCTCGTTTTCCAAAACAGTGGGGAAGTCTACTGTAATCATATTATTTGGCGGCAGAGAAAATGGCTTGTCAGAGTGAGTAGCACCCAACGTTTCTAGGAAATACAAGACCCAAAAAGATCTTCTGTTTAGCTCCTTTGCATGCTGGTTTGTACTCTTGCTCTCCTGGTTCATTCGTAAATCAAGGCACATACGAATAGCCAAGCCAAGATAAATATATGCTTCTGATTCGCCATTTTCCTTCTGGTCGCTTGGAATACCAATGGCATAAATATACATGATTAAAAGACTATACATTGTGTCAACTGATGTCTTCATAAATCGGTCTTTTACTAGTTTTTGCGCCTTTTCAAAATAGGCTTGGCCTACTTGATTTGGATCTCTTCCGGAAAAAGTACCATGGAACACAGCAGCATGCCGAGAAGACCAAGCGAGCACAGCATTCAGCAGCAGCGGATCTATTACACCCTTCCTGTATCTTGCTAGAATGGAATGTTCGGGGTCAGAATAGGGCAAGCATAAAAAACAGGTTGTAAATATATCAATCAATTGTTCTACTATCTCTCTAGGCAGCGTCTCGGGGGACCGACTGGCATCTCTTTTTCGCTGGCCGGAAAGGGGCTCCCAAACGCTGTAAAGTGGAAATGTCTTTAACTTTGGCTTCCAAAGAGGCTTTTTGCGAGATACTGTGACGGTGTCGACTTTGGCGCTGTCGATAAAGGATGAATTTGAAGAAGATTGCGAAGAACATTCTTCATGAGAGCAGCCGAGGCTAGATGCCAAGTCAAACTGCGAGACTCCGTTCAATAGGATATCGTACAGATCTGGCAGCGATATAATATTGGTATCGACTCGCAAGCCTTTTTGTGTCAGTGCGAGGGACCATTGCGAGTTGGATGGACCAATGAGGCCCTGCACTTTCTTTCCTGGTTGCTGATCTGTGATTTGAATCTGCTTGCCTTTGTCCTTTGAAGATGTTGACGGTGCAGATACTTCCGATGCATCGTCGTTGAATGTTTTCCCGGCACGTACTTCATTTGCCACATACTGTGTGTTGCTGCATATATCTTTGATGTCAGATTCAATCGACTGAACTCTTTTCTGGAGAATATCAACGGTTTCGTTCAATTTTACCAGATTAAACAGGTCAATCTGGGTCGAGGATCCATCATAGGAGCATTCGACTTGTAATTTATAAATAAAAAATAGAAGATGATTCGTCCAATGTCATTAAATACATTTCTAAATACGGGAAAAAGTAAAATATCTACCTTTTGCTTGCTGACACCGAGAACATTGTGGATGAGTAAAGTCACATTTCACTATTTCATTAGAGATTTTCATTCATTAGCTTTACAACATTTTCAACTTTTGGCCACATTTTCTTCATCTCTCTAGCTTGCCTTTTTTCGATCTATTTGGAATTTAACAACATTGTTAAGACTAAACACAACCAAAAAGAAGAGTGTAATATTTACCTGCAACGTTCACAGGCCATTGTCATTCTGATCTTCTTTGAAGCAGAAGAATCAGTGCTTTTTGATGACATTTTTTGTTTGTTGCTATGGTATCCCGGGTATGTGTGGAAGTGCTAAATGAATCTATATCGCTCTATGAAATAATAATTAAAAAAAAAGAGAGAGAAAAAAGCAGAAAAAAAAAAACAGAAAAACGAAAGAGAAGAAACTTAAAGTTTGTCAGTGTTTTTAAAAGTAAGAGCAAATAGAAAGGATGATTTATAAGATCTGTTAATATTGTATTAAAAGGAAAAATAGAGCGTTTGTGACTGGGCCAATTACATTATTATCGATTTGTTTTCTTTATTTAATAAGGTTTGAGATCACTTTCTCTGTTTGCATGTGTGACGACAATAAGACTCAGTTTCCCACAAGCATCGCTTTCTACACCTTTGTTATTATCCAATTGGTTGATTATTTAGTGCACATGTAAATACTTACATTTTAAAAAAAAAAAGTTGGATCTGAGTTAAAAGGCACTTGCACAGTTGAAGGATCAAATGTAACAATAACAATCTATGTATGTTTGTTTTATCTAGCATTATTTATAAATACCTGATGCTATTATGAAACATTCATATAGCAAGATAAAGGTATGTCTTGTTTATAAAGACCTGGCCTTTCCCGGAACAGCAACAATGTCATTCTAAAGAACAAAACAAAATGTCATTTTCGCTGATGGAATAAAATATGCACTTTCCCAAATTGGAATTCTCTGTTCCAAAAGAGAAGGGTGCATAGGCTTGAATAAAACAATAAAATAGAAAGGACAAAACATGAGATGCATGGTTTTAGTTGGGTCACATACAATTATTGGTATAAAAAATTATTATCTTGTTTAATTAAAAAGTAGGGCTGAATATCCCGCGGATACTAGAATCTTTTTTTCTTGGATATCTTGATATACACCACACTTATCACTATAAATGAAATGAGTGAATGTATAACATGAGTTTGATATTGCTCTTACCTTTTGCAAAGAACCAAAACAATGCGAACATCAATACAGTAGACCCTCGCTATTCTCCTTCCATTTACAAATAAAAGAAGAGTGATGGTTAACTATTGATAATTATACCTTTTTTTTTCCATCTCAAAATAGTTTTTTTGCTTCAATAATAAAGATACTTCTCAATCACATTTTATAATAAATGACATTTGCAAGTTAATTTAAAAATATTTTTATTTAATACAACTCGATGTTTAATTTATAAACTCGGTTAAAAGAAATGCTATTTTCTAATAGATGAATGCGATGGGGAAATATCCTTTTTTTAAAAAAAAAGGTTTGCTAACTTTGTGTGAAGATTATTTACAAAAGATGAGCGGTACGGAAGTTCTCACCAGCGTAGATGGAGTTACCCTCACCAAGCTCTTCTTCGATACGGAGAAGTTGGTTATACTTGGCAAGGCGCTCAGAACGGCAAGGAGCACCAGTCTTGATTTGACCAGTACGGAGACCGACAACGAGATCAGCAATGGTGGTATCTTCGGTTTCACCAGAACGGTGAGAGACCATGACACCCCAACCGGCGGCCTGGGAGTCAAGAGCAGCTTGGATAGATTCAGTGAGGGTACCGATTTGGTTGACCTTGAGCAAGAGAGCGTTACAGGCCTTCTTTTCAATGGCAGTGACAATACGCTTGGGGTTGGTAACCAAAAGATCATCACCGACCAATTGGAATTCAGATTCGGTGTTCAAGTGGGCCCAGTTCTCCCAATCATCTTGATCGAAAGCATCTTCGATAGAAACAACTGTTTTTCAAAAAAAAAAAGAAACAATAAGTCAGAAATTCATGTTTCA
>VCJG01002195.1:9648-27585 GCA_024140375.1 Backusella westeae | reverse complement strand
AAAAAAAAAAAAAAAAAAAAAAACCTAGGCTCATTTTATACACCAATAGACAGCAGTGTTATAATTTGATGTGCCACCCGCTGTGAAAAACATATCCCCTTTTTTCTTTTAAAAATAAACAAAAAATAACCCCTCTTCTAACACCCTCATTGAATATACTGTTTAAAATTTTCAATTATACGAGTAATTTGAATAATTTATTCATTGCCTCTAAATTATCCTTGAAAATGAGCAGATAATATCGTATTTCATAGACTATAAAGTTAGATAATTAGTTCATGGAGTGTTTATTTATCCATAGTTAGTCACATGGGCATGGCTATCATTAAACTTCCACAAGCATATTGAAATATACATCTTTATTAAATATGGTTTACGGTAGTAATAACCTCGGATCGATTACTCTATATAGGAATAATGTATATGAGTAACTTCTTGTTATATATATATATATATGTTATCCCGTTAATAGAAATGGTTTCAGCAATACTATTACATTAAAAAATGCAGTTTATTTTCTATCAATGCGTTTTGTTTACTTATTTCTAAATTAATCATCTTGCCAATAAAGGATAAAGGTATCTTTTTCTTTTAATTCCCTCCTTTTTGGTTTGGCGTCAACATTTTATTTTCTCATACGCCTGTCTTGATACTTTACTTGTTTAAATAAGCTTCTTTATCAGATGGTCTGCCCTTTATTATCATGCATTTTATAAATGTTAAGCACGCATGAAATTAGCTCTTTTAGGACTTGACATCTTAAAAAAAAAATGTCCTTTCCTGATTTTATATCCACAGTTTTATGAGAACAAGTTTCACCTCCTTTTTTCTGCGTTGATCTGCATTGAAAAGTGGCGATATAATTTTAGAAATCCTACCATTAGTATTATGATTGATATGTGCATAATATTCTATTTTATTGTTATTATCGAAATGTGATAATGGTCTTGACTTGTAATCGACTCTTACTATTATAAAGAACTCATATGACATCAATTTCAAGTCCACTCCTTGCGTTAATCGTTCTCCTTTATTAATAAGAATAATAATAAAATGAAAACATGAGATATACAATCAAATAGGAGTATTTCATTATATTTTAATAGAACCTATATGATGAAATAGATGGAATTTTATTTTAATAGAAAGTAAAACTATTTGTTATATATAACTGAAGACATCTCGACTCGCTTAATAATACGTTGTGCATCTTTCCATTTAATACTGACAATCTAATTACTTTATAATATAAAAAGTCGAGTATAAACTCTTAAGTAAGGGAAAGACACCATATATCATCATTGAAGCATCGGATGAATTTGTTCTTATTTCTTTGTCTCAAATCATTTTTTCGCTGGTTCTCTCTCTCTCTCTCTCTCTCTCTCTCTCTCTCGAATCTAATCTAATAAAGAATAAAAAAGAGACTCTGTCGTATTTGACATTTCCATCATACATTTACTATGTATGATGTATCTTATCGATGATATAACTTGTGTCACGTATTATGACTCAGTGTACTATTTAAGATGTTTACGGTTGATTTATTATGAGCTCTCTCTTCCACTTAATAAAGAGTTTTATAGAGACTCATTCCTTATTGTTGTGTTACCACATTTTATATTTATTTATTGTTATTAAGAGAAAACTCATAATATTACAGACTCTTTCTGATTTGACTATATTTATTTTCATTGCTCTAACAAATATCACAACGTTGGTTAGAAGCAATGTAAGTATGCTAGCTTTGACGCGCCTGAATGTTACTAGCATTTAAGTTACAGATTCAGAACCATGGATGCTCATTATGAGTACCTTAACGGTAATAGTTCCAGGAATTCATTGTTACTACTTTCCGATAAATACAGCGGAACCTGGCATTTGGAAACAGGGGATTTCGAAACTTGGATCGATCGGAAACGTCATTTTGGTGGGAAAATTGCACATCTTATCAAGTATGTTGATCTATTGGCTACAATGGCACTGATTTGAAAACTGGAGAAAAACCAACAATTATTTGCTTAAAGTTTCTGGTTTTTGTCAATTCAAAGTCGGGTATCCCTTCTCTTTCAAGCAAAATTCACGACTTGAACTATATTTCAAAGTCAAACACACCCCTTGTTCAACCCATCCCATGGAGCTATGGTCGTTCAAAGTTGGGCATCCCTTCGCTTCCAAGCAAAGTTCACGGCTTGAACTGTCTTTCTGGCCGAAAATTAGAGGGGACGGAAATTATAGAGAGGAAATATACAGATGTTCCACTGTAATAGTGTCAAATATCAGAATTATTACATCCAAAAGTAGGTCTCAATACATGTAACTACATCCCTTCAAAATCTAACTCTGTATTTTTATGAAAAAAGTCATATCGAAAAAAAAAATCAAGGTTTTGCTGTTATGAATGCTTTGATACCACAGCAGATATACGGATCCACGTGGAAAAAGAGCATGGTAAGTATGGTGTCCTTGGCTCGTTTGCCTTTTACTAATATTTAATTTAAATTACAGTGGTGAAAAATGGTGGCGACGGTGGCGACAGTGACGACAGTAATGAAATCATTGAAACCATACAGTTACCTGCTATGGAAGTGACAACAGAAGAATACATCAGCAGCAGTGTCCAGGCTTACAGGATATTCATTTCACGTTTAATTGATAAAATGTTACATATCTAATTCCATCCGAACTTTTTTGCGTTATTATGGATCCAGTGATACCACATATCACAACTGTGCAAATCCTCTTCATTATATCAAGCAACCCGTCAAAAAAAGTTATTACAAACTGTATCAACATAGTTAAATATTTTTATTTCCATCAGATCGCACTTATATGTACTAAATCATTATAATGATAAGTCAATATAGCACCAGCAAATAACAGGTGAGCTATATAAATTTTACATATAAATATAAGATTAAATAAATTAGAACACTCTCTGAACGGGGATCTCTAAAACTAACTAGTCCTTCTTTTTTTTTATTTATTTATATATATCATACGATACACACAGACATTTATAGAATGCATATGTATAACAAAAACAAAATATATAATAATTCTGTTCATGATTATATCCAAACTTAATGCGAGTGTTAGGAATATTGAATGTAATATTGCACCTTAAAAGAAGTGGGCTGACTTGATTGGTGAATTCTCATTATACCCACCTGACATCCAGTTTCTATGAATAGTGTTTTCCTACTTTATTCAACGAAAATGCCATGCTTGTTCACTTGTACCAAGTCATGGGATGAAGGGGGCCTGGATGGTTGATGATTTCAATTATCCAATCTATTTTAAAAACTTTGTTCCTTTTAAACGCGGCTTATTTTATTAAATGTCTGTTGGATCGTATGATGCATACAAGTTGGATTCAAACATAATTTATAAATAATAAATATTATTATCTTTACATGTTTTATATATAAGGGCATTAGAGAGGTCCTCACGTGTTATCAGTTTTCTGTTGCATGGGATCAGCTGTTTTTCTCTCTTTCAATTTTTTTTCAGAGCAGAAAACAAATTAGAGTTCAACTTCTGTGCCTTTAAAACAAACAAATAAAATGCAACAGTGTCAATTAAGCAGTAAGTAAGATTTACTTAATTTAATTTTCTAAAGGCTATTGTTTTTTTTTATCTATGTGGTTGTAATATACCAATGCACCTGATGTTACCCCATGATGGTAACAATCCTATTTTTTTAAAGTAAAGGTTAAAGAAGCTATGGTTCAACCCGAGTTTTTATTTTATATTATTCATGTGTTCTTTTCTCGATAATTGTAGTATCAGCTGCTCCCTTCAAACCAGTAGAATATTTGTTTTTTTTTTAGTTACTTTTATATTTGTTATATAAATCACAAAAAAGTCTCGGGTTTCTCTCTTAATTCTAATTCTCCCCCTTCTTCTTTTTCTACTGTTTGAAGACAGTTATATATCATGAATAACCCATCAACAATACAATTGGAGACAACACCACGTGTTTACTATGAGCATTACATTGCAGCAACTCCGGATTACGATCTGTATCCAAGCCTAAGGCGCTATCAGAGTCAGACACCAGCACAATCTCGACCCAAAAGACCAAACTCAAGGCCAAAAATCGATTTTCTGGCCATGGACTTTGTACCTTGTCGACAACAAAGATGGCAAGGTGAAGATAACGATCCTTTTTGGGAGCCCGAGCAGGAAGCACCAACCACCCCAGCCTGGGATCTCTATCCAGCGATACTCCGGCGGGTAAGTTATTAACACCCGCTTAAATTAAATTTTATGATCGTTTTTGTTAAATTAATTTCAGCGCAGGTGGAAAATTTCGGCACGGATGAAATGCGGGAAAGGCTTCACACAATACAAAGAACAACAAATAATTCTTTTCAACATTGATAATAAATTCATGTACTTTATTCTATATATTTTAATATTTACACATGCAAAATGAACAAGTCATGTTTTTAACCGCGACCCAAATTATAATTTTCTGACGTCTTCAGCTGTAAAGCAGCGACTCCTGGTTTTTTATTCGACTTCTTCAATAAGTCCGGAAGAGACCAACGAGAGGAGTCTCGGTAGCTAAGGTACGAGGTCCGTTTATATTGGTTAGAGCCAGGCTCAACATAGTCGCCATTGCAATATGCATTTTCGTAATAACGTCGATCGTGAGATTCGAACTGAGATTGTGACAAGCGTCGCTTTGTGTATTTGTCCACTCTGTAGTAGTCGATGCTATTTTTAATTTTATCAACTAATCCCATTTTTTTTAATAAATAGTAGTAGTAAAGAGTAATAATGATATATATTTATACACGCAAAGCAAAAAGAAGAAAAAGGAATAAACACCAAGGGATATAAATATATAATAATAAAAAAGAAAAAGAAAAATAGAAGCAGGGTCCTATTTTTGATTATATATATATATATATATTTTTATCTCCAACACCATTTTTAACTTGTGTTTGGCTTTATCATTACCATAAAATA
Organism: Backusella westeae; assembly: GCA_024140375.1. Taxonomy (NCBI): domain Eukaryota; kingdom Fungi; phylum Mucoromycota; class Mucoromycetes; order Mucorales; family Backusellaceae; genus Backusella; species Backusella westeae. The sequence goes on along the minus strand of VCJG01002195.1, from coordinate 22,608 downwards.
ACGTCACAAGCTTAAATTTTTGACGCATCTTTAAACAAAAAGCCCAATTGAAAATAAATAGATGGCTGAAGTATATGTACATCAATTGGTTACATTTTATTGTCTCTTGGCTATTCATAAATCATGATAAGTGTTATATAACATTATCATCTTAAAGGTATACTTTTATTAAAGGCAGAAACAAGCTAATGATAGGCATTTTAGACAAATTAAATAGAATGATGAAATACATAAAAAAATAGGTTTCTTCTAAAACTATCACCCAATTTATTTTTTTTTAATAAGAACGGAAGGTGTGGTTAATAATACTACTTAATTATTATTCTGATATTTGTTTCATAACTCTTTTTTGGAAGTCAAGTGCATCTCCTTTATTTTAAAAGTCGAATGATAGAGAACGTAATTCTTTAATATTCACAAAAAGCCAAGGAATTCAAGTACGTTTAATAGTATATTTTTCATTATCAGATCGCCCACCTTTCTATTTTCGTATAGGGTCAACTCCTACATGCCTTCCTTCATACCTATTTAAGAACAATATGGTGTAAAAAAAGCAAATGATGAAGTTTCAAATTTAAACTGGTTTATTATATCTATTTTTTTTTCTTTTATATATATTTATAAGGGGAGAGGGAGAAACGAAATACTTTTAAACTTCAAAGAAGCGAAGTGTTAAGAAGTTATGTAATGAATGTACAAGTTGTACCCTAATCTTTGTATCTACGGATTTAGTCTTCTCATCCATCTTCTTCAGCATACTAGTAACCTTGGAAAGCGAGCCCATGATGTCTTTAACGTTATCTGAAGCAATCTCCATGCGCACTTCTTCGGTGATGTCAGGTTTTGCAATCCATAATACTGTCTGAGATGCTAGCAGAATGCTGCAATCCTGTACAACATCCAGTAAGGACTGTATCGGGTATTCATTTTCATCCATCATCCATGTATTAATCATATTGCTACCCTCATTAATGAACTCGGTGAGCGTGCCAAATGAGCATCCGTTATCCTGATTGTTGCGCATATCGGGGTAAATAATTGTATTGCCAAAGGGCCATTCTATATCGGGTGTTGTCAGTATCACATCTGCATTTGTTTGTATCACCAATGAAGTCAGTGTGTAGTGGGCAATTGTGAGGATCAGCTTTAAAACTTTTAGTGCTAGTTTGCTTTGAGGCTTCTTGTTGTTAATCTGACTTTGATTACCGTCGTGGCTTACAAAAATTTGGGATAATTTACGTTCATCCTCGTCAATTGGATACAGCTGACTTTCCATTTGTGCAGGATGTGTAAGATGGTAGCTAAAGCGATGTAACAATACCAACGAACAGTCCTTGTAAGAGCCAAACAAATCAGTGGGAATGTGTGTGAAATGGCTCAGATTCTGTGAGAGACCAAAGAAGATGAGAGAAATACGTTCCATTTCCTCCAAAGAAGGAGTCGATAGACTCTCAGCAGAGGCTAAACCATAAACCGAGTCCTTGCTACCGTTTGCATGTTCAAACGCTTTTCCAATTTGTGCACAATACACCTGCATAAAGTTGACAGTATTGCTTAATATGGTCTCGTTTCCACCAAGAGTGCGCATCATATTACTAACAACACCAAGCATTTGGCACCAAATCGAATGCAAAGGGTTGCGCTCCACAAGCGAACCATTGCCATCAACAAATCGAAGGAACAAATCAAGATCACCTTGTTGTAGTCTGGCAGTCAAACTATTGTTACAGAAAGAATCAAACAAGCCGTACTTCACAATTCGTCTGGCTGCTTCTGGTATATTAGATAATAAGAGTAAAAAGTATAATGCTGTTTCTGCATAAGGTGTAATATTCATAGTTTCTGTATTGTTCATTTGACTAAAATAATTTAATATTCATTAGTTTACAAGTATGATGATATGAACTATGCTATAATACATTACCTATCTACTTCTTTAACAGTCAATTGCACACCACCATAAAAGAGATTCAACAAAGAAGGGATGGTATTGTGTTTTTCAAATACATTGAGCCATACATCTTCAGATATCTTGTAAGTAGGATGAACCAGTTTTTGCAAGAGCGACACCACTACTGTAACATCTTTGATACAACTTTCGGCTACCTGTTCAGGTATAGACGAACCAGAAGCACTATAGGAGCCAGCCTTGATGACCAATACATGGAAACTTTCACAGATAACAGTTAATAATGTAGTAATGCATGTTTTGAATTGATCCTCAGAGCTTCGCGTACTGGTCAAGCTTGAAACAATGGTAAATAAAGTATCAAGAGAAAGCATGACGATTTCCAAAAGCGGTCGATGGAAGCGAATCGCAGTGCGATCATGAATACTATTCATGACAGTGAAGTTTTCACGTTGAAGCAGATTGCATGATGTAGATAGTACTTCAAAGACCTGGTTAGCATATGCTTTTCGCACAGAGGCATCACTATTCACCACCTTGGTATAGCCTCGTACAATCCAATCCTCGACAAGTCCACGAACAAAGCCAATCAATAAACTGTACTGAGTCAGTGTAACACCATCATTGCGTGTTTCATGGGCTGCTTGCTCAGCCAGATGCTTGATAAAGCCGAATAAAGAGTCGTCAGTTTTAAAAATAACTTGGCCGGTGTGACACGAAGCAGCTTCAACAAAGGTTTTGAATGATCGGAGCACTGCCACTTCACTATTTGCGATAGAATCATTGTAGTTGACTTGGCACACGGTAGTCAAGAACTTTTCGACTTCCTCATTCTCTTCATTTACACTGCTTCCAATACGACTGTATGCACGCTTTTTGATCACATCCAAATCATATATGTAGGAACTACCGTACTGTCTACTTTCACCAAGTTTTCCACAATCACTCCATCCATTATATGGTACTTTATAAACCAAACCAGACTTACTTCCAAAACTATCGCTTGTAGATTCACTCAAGGTAAGTATTTCAGCCTCCATACGTGATTTTAAAGTGCCATCATAGCTATTCTTTGTGGATGACTGACGCAGCTGGTCCAATTTGGAGGACTGGCTGAGCGTTGTCAACAGGGTTTGGACACCCGAAGCGAGTTTTTTCTTTTCAGAACCACCAGCTATCAAGTGGAGCTCGAGCGTCACGATACGCATAGCATAGGCGTGTGAGAGGTTAACACAGCAGATGGACCGGACGGCTTTATCTTGATTGGATCCCTTTGTGATATCGAAACCACCCTCTATTTGATACTCCAATATTTTTTGCAAACATGTCCACAAGGAAGCGTTGTTACGTCCAACTTCAATTGCTTCAGAGTGATCAAAGGCAGTTTCCCAAAAGACAGCGATAAAGTGTGTAATGTTGGATAGCACCGTAGGCTTATCAGCGGCAAGTTCTTTCCAGTGAGACAGCATGTTGATTGCGGCATCGAGGGCAGAAGCAGGGTTACTAGCAGGGTTCACGGGCAAGAGCGCGGAATTTAATTCTTCTGAGCTGCTGGTTTCTAAGAATAGAACGCCCAACACTGGCTGAACTTCTAATGTTAAAGTAAACAATTTCCATATGGAAGCCAGCATCAACTCGTTTTGGGAACGATCCTTTGCAATATCCAGGTATTTGCGTACGACCTGGCGGGCTTGTTCGGTTGTACCAAGATACTGGACAAAGTTGGGCACATTTTCCCAGGTGGCAACAATCTGACACATAAGCGAGATGACCTGAGTTGCTTGAATGGGTATTTGGATATTGTGAGGATAGTGGATGTGCTTGGCGATACGTAAGAGAAAGTCGGGATTGTTGGTGCCAGTTGTACGTTCTAATAGTAGACGCTCAAGTATACTTGTACGTGAATTACCTTGCTTAACAGAGTCGAGTTGATATTGTAATAAAATTTGGATGAATGCAAATGTCTTGGCCGTTAGCTTTTCTACACACTTGGCCTCTGCAGCATGGTTCGCTTTATACATATTATTGGCGGTATTTGCACCTTCTGCAAGAGTGTCCAACAAATGAGAAGCATAATAAACACCACCATCGTGCAAGAAGTGCTGGAAGATGCCCTCTCTAATCTCCTTTAAACCATCTATATCAAAGTATGTACATATTTCGCTGAATGTATCAAGCAGTTTGCCGCCGATAAGGAGACGTTCAGAGTATTTCTTGTATCGCCAGCCAGAGTAAGATGGAAAGACATCCAACATGAGATATCGCAAACAAAGGAAAAGGGTCTCTGTTGCTTGAGGACCTTCGTGAGTTGGAAGGTTCTGAATGTCATGAACTAACGCGTTGATAAGATCGAGGAAAGCAATCAGTGCTGGATAGCGACCAGAGGTACACTCAACATTGACAACAATTGAGCGAATGTCGGACTTTTGATGTGAATTTCTTTGATATCGCAGAGTTGCACTGGCTGTGGCTTGAGGAAGAATAGGTGCAGAGTGAAGATAGCTCCAGATGGATTGACGATAATAAGGAAGTAGGATTGTTAAACACTCTGTTGCCAAGGTAAGTACACGAAGATGGGCCAGTGATTTCTTGTGGTATTGGTTCAAGATGGTGAAAAGCAAAGTAATCAAACGAGATGGCTGTTCTTCCATTGCTCCGTTTATTTCACCTTCGGTCGCCAGCATTTCTGGGATTTTTGGACTGTTGACCAGTAAACGATGGATGAGTTCAAGAATAGATGCAATTGTTTCTGGGTTCTTTCCCGAGAATTGGTCGTCTACGTCCACGACACTAAACACATTTGGGACAGTGTTTCCCAAGTGAACGGATCGGGCCAAAATGCACATGAGCATATGCCAGGCAGAATAAGAAACCGAGAATTTGACGATGCGCTCCTCTTCATTCATATCCGAGGCCAATGTACCTTGTGTGCCTGCAGGAATCTCGATGGCGGGAAAAAGATTTGATTCGGAAACAACAACCAAAGACTGGGTGATTTGAATCATGGATGTTCCGTTGATGTCGATTTGCTCTATAAGGCCTGATCTCTTGGTCATAACTGTCATAATTGGCATTGTCTTGAGATAGTTGAATACGGATTCTGCAGATGTCTGTGATTCACTTGATCCAGACAAGGCGGTTGTAATAGAAATGAAGTTTTCAAAGGAAACAGGGAATCGTGAGCGGGCTAAATTCAAAAGCGAGCTCTGTTCTTCATCGTCGAAATCCTTCTCCCAAAACATTTTACAAAGTAAATCCTGATTCCTGTACACATCACAATAGGCCCGTACAAGACTGTTGTAGAAATCGTCTGGTATAAAATAAGGTCGAGTAGTCGCAAAGAATGCTTTTAATAAAACACGAAGAATCAGATGGTGGTGAAGGGTGTTGACATTCTCCTCACTGCAAATTTCGTTTTTAGCAACTGTTGAGATTACATCAAATACATCCAATGTCAATGCACGGCCCATAAAGCGAGTATAAACATTGGGTGCCTGTTGAATATGGGGGATGCGCTCGTCGTCCGAGTCTCTGCTGAAAGGTCTGGGTGCCAGCACATCCTTGGTTATCACCTGCTTCCCGTTTAATAAAGCTCTGACTGGCTCGTAACTGGATGATGATAGTTGATCCATATGTTCCTCCAAATTCGACAAGAAATAAGTCCACGCTAATAAAAATGCCGAATGTGCTTTGTGATAACCCAAATATAATGCCACCTGGTTGATTTTTGCAATTGTCTCTGGTGATTCCATAAGTGCGGTGCTTTCTTTGATTGGATTGATGACGGTAGCAGATAATAATATGCATAGACTGGTAATTTGTGAGCGTAGCTTCTCGCTTTCCTGGTCCACTACGTAGCTGAAAGGCTGTGGTAAACAGAAGTTGTTTGCCTCCATTTCTTGAATTACTGTGAAAGCGAACTCTGGCTGAACAGAGATATCCAATGAAAGCAATATCACCAGTTCCAACAATATCTTTTGCTCCTTCAGGTTTTGCTTTACCCATTCAGTTGCCCAACCAGGTATGCTATCCACTGACAACGGAACCGAACTGCGTACCAACTTTTTAAACTGGCCAAATAGCTTTTGGATGAAAGAGTTGCTAGTTGCGATATCAGATATGCTTGCACTGGCGACGTCACAGTAACGATGCTCTTTATCCATTGAGATTCGACACAGCGACCCGATACATTCCAATAGCGCGAGTCTTTCTCCATAATAAACTGTAATCATGCTCTTTGTCAGCTCGATATTGTTGCTAGTCATGTCATTTTCGATGCTTTTTTCTTCCTTGAAACTTTCGAAAACACTAGCACACTCCAGTTCGTCCACCTCGAGAAGGTCGGATAGTCTACAGATAAATTCTTTTTCCTTCTGTTCAAGCTTGCCACTGATTCCACCGGAATTCACCTTTGAGCGAGATGCACTGTTTTTGGGATCAAAGGCCTCCAATCCAAGTGGAAATTTAGACTTTTTAGCATTCAACAACTTTTCGAGCTGGTCAGGCGAACACTGATTTTCTCCACGTTCAATGGTGTCTAATAGCTTTCGATAGTTCCTATTAGTCTAACTTAGTCACATAGTAATCAACATGACAACAATGACAAGACATTTTCATTACCCTGAAGGTCTTTCATCCAGATCAGTCATTGTTTAAAAACCTTTATAGAGACACACAGCAGCTCGTAGCAGACAAAAGAAAAGATAAAAAAAAAAATGAGGCAAAAAAAGGTTGTGTATATTTTTTTATGAACGCGTGAATTCAGCATCTTGTTTTTTAAAAATTGGAACGTCACAAAGTGACTTTCTATTTTGAGTTTCCACATCAATGCTTCACCAGCAATCAATAAATTGGTGCATTGAAGACTTTTCTTCACAAATAGAAAGAAATGAACAAAATAAACACACTGGGTTATTTAAATCATTGTCATGAATATTCATCAGGATGTCAATTATAATGGTCTAAATTTGAGTTAAAAAGTACTATTGCGTCACATAGTTTTGAGTCAATTAATCCATTGTGCTCTGTCAAAGAGTGAGAATCCATGCTTTGATAATCAAAAGGCCATAAATAGAGAGCAATTTTAAATATTGATTCAGATTATTGATTTTTTTTATCTCTAAAATAATAATGACTTCATAAGCACATCTACTCTATTTCAATTTAAAGTTGTATATTATTATGCTTTTTCTACAATCAAGCCAATGGTACTAATAAGGAATCTTTTAAAGCCGGATGATTGGATCAATGCAAGTATCTCAGCTGGGGGGGTTTTCTTTTTTTTTCTATGTGCATTGATAGAGATCGAGGTACACACCCGAGAAAAATTAAGCTTTTTAGACATAATGAAATGACGTCTTGCTGTTTATCCATGATGATTGTGATATTTGATATGAAAAACGCAGCAACATTGATCAATTTGTGCCTTATATATCCACTCCATCGGAGTGACATTTGTTTACATTTAATATAACCTTGTCATGCTTATTTATGTAATGGTCCTTTACCTTCCCTTTTGTTTGTGTCAAGAAAGATAATGATATAAGTTTTTCCCATATATTGATAATAGACTAAAAGGGTTTATTACAATGTTTATAATTCATCAGTATAATAATTTAAAAATAGTATACTTGTACTTGGTGTACAGATACAACTCAAAACAACAATCACTACCATCATTACAGCTCGATTGATAAATTTTCCTTATTTATTTTTTATCTTATTTTTAACTTGTTTATTTTCTTCTTCTTTCGTATTTCTCTTTTTCTTTTCTTTTACTTTCTTAAAAATATATATTACTATTGTCATCAATTAAACAGTATAAACCATTTTGATAGGGAATATGAACTTTGGAGATAGTACTGTCCAACACATTCAGTACAGTGGTTAGTACAAGTTGATACACGTCTGGTTTTTGATTACTTACTATTCAATAAAGAAGACGTTCCAGATACAGTGGAACCAAACCTTAACATGAATATCAGCAGTACTTCCCTAGGAATCAGTCAAGCTGCACTTAGTATTAGTAACACGTACTTGTTTATGAGCATGAATGCTAACACAACTACTGTCAGCTTTACTGCTTTGAAAATCAGTCTCATATCTCTTGATATCAGTATCAGGGCTCTAGAGTTTAGCATATTCAGTAACAATATGGCAATCAGGTAAAACTATACAAGACATTATTACTCAGCATTACTTATCATTTATTTGTATAGTTTATTGTAAATCTAGATTGTTTACCTACATCTCCATCGGCATATGATTATCTTTTTCATTCTCTTTAACATAATTAAATTTTTTTTTTTATAAAATAAACAATTGTTAGTTGTGATTCATTGGTTCTAGTGCCTTACCTTTTGATAGTGTGTGTATATATGTTTTATTTTTATAAATGCTATGTTAAATAGTTATTATAAGACAGTATTTGTTGGTACTATTACTGTAGCGTGTCAAACATCTAGTGAATCATCTCAATTAGCATCTGGTGTGTAAATACTAGTATATTTAAAACAAACCAGAGAGTAACCATAAAGCCTTGAGTAGAAGGATGGTACCGAAGCTCTAGTCATGTTCTTTTGTATCAAGTATTTAGGTGAATACTTTGAAATACTAGTATTACCATGTCAATGCTTATATATATATGTATGTGTAAAGTAATGATGATGATGAGGAAGAAGAAGAAGAAGAATATAAAATTAAAAAAGAGGGGAAAAGAGAGAAGAAATAAACAAAAATTAAAAAAAAAGATAGAATATATATAAACTACCGATGATGAAAGACTTTCTTTCTATATCATTATTATTAAGTATACTATATTAAAAAAAGAATACAAATATAATCTCGGAATCGACATAGAAGATATTAAACTTTAATAAGTTTATATATATATATATTGAAGTAGATGTAATATTCCAAATAGAAAGTAACTCGAAATAATGACGATTGATAAATAAAAACAATGATGTTTGTTGTATGAAAATCCATGTACTATGATGAACTCTTCATCATTTTATTTTGATATTTTTGCATATCATTACAAGTATTGTCAATTTATTAACATGTTTATCGCTTTAATTCTCTTGATGATTTCATTCAATTTAAATAAAATGACATATGTTTACATCATGCTAATTTACAGTCAATAAATAATGTTATCATAGCATTGATATCATCTTTATTTCCCTAAACCAAAGTTAGTATATTCGTCATAAGAAACGTCTTGATTACTCAAAATAGAAAATCATTTCAGGAGAAGACGTGTAGCGCATTTGTAAAGACAAATCTGTGTCTTTATGTCAAAAAGTATATGGTCACGTGTGCACTTTTATAGACCCAACATGGATCATTATGCTCCAAGACATGGTCAACAGCATGTTTATGATCCTTCTCTTTTCATTGCTCTTATTATTCAAGATGATTTAGAAAGTCGACTGCATTTACAGAATTTATTAAGAAAGAGGTTGAATTATATAATAATATACTCAAAAGCAGATTCGATTTGAATGGTGGTGATATAAAATTGTTGAAAATTCTGGAATGCACTTTTACTAAAACTCAAGCCAATCAAGTTTGCCAAAGCCATTTTTGTCGTCATCAATGTTTTTGGTGAAAAAAAAAAATTAGAGGTTATGCAATAACCTTTTCTCTCTTTCTCTATCTCAATATGGAAGCGAAACAAGAGTTAAGAAAGTTGAACCAACTTGCTTGGGAGAAAGGAAAAGCAGGTAAAACAAACATATTTTATTAAAGACCTTGTTTTAAAACTTTTCCCTTCCTGTCAGTGGAAAAACCCAAAAACCTGGACAGTAATATTAAGAAGAACACGGCCTTTATCAAAAAATGCAAAACGTCCATGGCTGCCGATTTAAAAGTACAGTTACTAAACGACATTAAGAAATTGAGTCTTGAGAAATACATTTCAGAAATTGTGGGTGGCGTAATGGAGGGAATGCTCAAGTGCAAAACGAGCATTGATATCCACGCCTGTGTCGAAGTAAGCCCCCCAAAACCCTTTTGTTAAAACTTGTAACGATATTAATAAAGAAACAGGTTGTCTCTGCACTTCATCAACGTTTTCCAGACACCTTTACACTGTTATTGACTTACAACTTGTCAAAAAGCCTCCAAGTACCTACAAAAGCACAACTGGCAGCACTTTCTGCGGAACAAAAGGAAAAGGAAGAATCCAGCCGAATCATAAGACAACGCACCTATTTACGCATCTCTGTTGAATTGTGGCTCGCAGGTGTGCTGCGTAATGTCGACGACGGCATCAGTTCATTGGCATCAACTAATTTGGGAGGAGTTGAAACACATCGCGATGGTGTGGCTGGATTGATGGGTGCAACAAGCACCTCAAAGGATAAGAAAAAGGATCCAACAAAGCAACAGGAACATGGTTTCGTATATCAAGCGTTGAAGGACATGGTAATAGAAGCGAGAATATGTAGAGAACAGCTACTGATTGTGTATCCAGCTAGGTAATGATGAACAGCATATAAATTTACCCTTGGTCGCCTCCTTTTTGAAAAACTACGGTCAGGTCATTCTTGATATTGTACCACGAAAACAAAAGGCTGCACTTGAACAACACAGCGAGGAAGCACGCCCCATCCAAAAGGAGAGCGCCGTCACACCCGATATCCATGCTTTGCTGATCAATCTCTTTGACGATTACTACAAGGGCGTACAAGTACACCTTGTCAAGATGCACAAGGCGTTTCGAAAGATGGAGCGTCATAATAATGAGATTCTCTTCTCAAAGGGCGACCTCTCCGATGAAACAAAACAGCGCTTTGAAAAGGCGCAAAAGGTTTATGAAAAGCTGTTGAATCATACACAGACACTGGCCGATGCATTGGACAAGGATATGCCCGATCTTCCTGAAGATGAAGGTGCTGCAAAGCAATCCATTGTAAGCTCGGGTACTGCAAACATGTTTAATGAAGGAAAGGTAAGAAAGGACGAGGGAATTCAATGAACGAGTTTTTATAAACCTGCGGAATGATATAGGATAATCTAGGAAATGGTGTTTGGGAGGACGAAGATGCCCGTAAATTCTATGAAGATTTACCTAATCTTCTTGTACTGGTTCCTGAAGTGTTTTTGGAATCAGGGCAGAAAAAGACAGAGGAAGAGACCAAATCACCCTCTAATGAGGAGGAGATACAAGATGAAACTGCTGATGTAGACGAAGACGAGGAGGAAAATGATGATATGGGAGATTTGGGAGATGAAAGCTTGGAGTAAAGTGTGAATTTGGATTTGTTGTATATATTGTACTTATTGTTTTTATTGACTTAGTAATCCCGATGAGGATGATGAATCATTGACAAAACCTACCCAAAATCTTCAATTGGATGGCTTGCTTGCTCGTTTACCCAACTGTGGTAATCGCGATTTGATTGACAGTGCTGCTGTTGATTTCTGCTACATCAACAGTAAAAATGCTAGAAAGCGACTAGTCAAAACCCTATTGGGTGTGCACAGACAGCGTGTAGACTTATTACCCTATTATTCTCGATTGATTGCGACGTTGAATACGTACTTTGCTGATATTGGTGAAATGGTTCTTGCTGCTGTAAGTGCCAGGATGATATATGTGACCATAATGCACAAACTAAACTCAGACATCATCTAGTTGACAAGGGAATTTAAAGGATTACAGAGAAAGAAAACACAGGATTTATTAGAGACTCGTACCAAGGTAAAATTAAAAAAAAAATAAAAAAAGCTTTAAAAGAAAAAATAAATTTATTGTTGTCTCTTAGAATATCCGCTTTTTGTCAGAGTTGACAAAGTTCAAAGTAACACCAGCCCATACCATTTTCTATTCCTTCAAAGTTGCCTTGGATGACTTTACAAACCAAAACATTGACATCGTATGTAACTTGCTGGAAACATGTGGTCGTTATTTATTAAAGTCACCCGATACAAGTGCCCGTATGAGCACCATGGTAAGTGCTGTTATTACATTGAGGAAAACAAAACATTCATTTATCTTTAAACTAGTTGGAAACCGTGATGCGTAAAAAAACCGTGCAACACTTGGATAGTCGTTATGCATTAATGGTCGAGAATGCTTACTATCAAGCCAACCCTCCCGACAAGGCCGCCATCCATGTAAAGGAGAGATCGCCCATGGAGCTTTATATCCGCAAACTAATCCACGTCAATCTCACCAAAAAGTCATTGGATAAGATTCTTAAACAGCTTCGTAAATTGGACTGGAAGAATCCAGAGATTTTCAACTTGATGGTCAAGATCTTTCAAAAGATTTGGAAAATCAAGTTTGGTAATATCCACTTGATGGCCATCTTGGCCAGTGGTTTGAATCGATACCACTCGGATTTCGGCGTACAGATTGTTGATGGCATCATTGAAGAGATCCGTATTGGGTTGGAGCAAAACATCTTTAAGCATAATCAAAGACGTATCACTGTGGTCAAATACTTGGGTGAACTTTACAACTATCGTATGGTTGAGTCACCCTTGATCTTTGATACACTTTACTCGATTGTTACTTTTGGTCATGGTAATATGATATACTATATAATACATGTGTCAGATATATTTATCCCCCTTTTTTTACTATAGAATTCGGTAGACCTGCAAAAGAACGTTTCTGTTCCATTGATGCCCCCAACGATTTCTTCCGTATCCGTCTTTGCTGTACATTACTTGATACCTGTGGCATGTGCTTTGATCGAGGCAGTTCCAAGAAAAAGCTCGACAACTTTTTAACCTTTTTCCAAATGTATGTACTCAGTAAATTAAAACCACCCATGGATGTCGACTTTATGATTACAGATACGCTAGAGATACTGCGTCCTCAGCTTCAGATCATCTCTTCTTATGAGGAAGCCAATGAAGAGGTTGATAAGATGCTGCTTGAGCAATGGAAATCGGTACAGGGCGCAGATGGTAAGGTTCAGGAGGATGGATTTGAGGAAAGCGAGGCATCAGAGTCCTCAAGCGACGATGATGAGGAGGATCGTGTAAATATAGCCGACAGGGAAGATGAAGAAGAAACGGGTGATGAGGTAAGA
>VCJG01002194.1:14629-26236 GCA_024140375.1 Backusella westeae | reverse complement strand
TGAATAAACTGTCAAATTGGTCTAAAATGTGTAAAAAAAAAAAAAAAAGGATTATGAATACCTTGTCATTTTTCATTGTCGTTGTTATAGTGTTTGTTCTCCCCTAGATTTCGTGTTTAATATAAATGTAAACAAGTCGTTAGCACCTTTTATATTAAAAAAAAAAAGGGTGAAACGGCACCTGAAAAACCAAATGCCCTATCACTGTATTTATAATATAAATAGAAAGTTTAAAAGTAGAATCCTTTTTCTTTTATTAATACACTTAATCATAAACTAATTTTATAAAACGAATGAATGAATCAGTCAATCAATTCATACATTTAAAAAACATAATGTTTGGCACGCGAATATCCTTTTCTCCTTTTTGCATAAAGTGCTCATATTCAAAAGGTAAAATGTTTTGCAGCTTTGTAAGTAAACAATAAAGCATTATACTAAACTGTAAAGGCTATACTTTTTAAAAGAAGAAAGTTTAAAAAGTCACATTAAAAAGCATGTTTGTTTTCAAATGTGAACCATTTCCTTTTCTTTCCGTTTCTTTTGCCTTTCTTAATAAATGTTTTCCCATTGTTTATCGTTATTGTTATTGTTTAGCACCATTTACTGTGTGCAGCAACAACATGTTTTGTCTTTTGATATCTCAAAGAATTATCGACTTCGAGTAAAGCAACCGTTATCATGTGAGCGAATAACCCAAGTATGAATAAAATAATAATAATAATAATAATAGATTGAAATCGTATATATTAATTTCTGTCTTTATCCTAGTACTCTGGTTATATCGATAATCTTGTTACAAACGAACACACATTCTTTTATTTCTTTCCTTCTCGATTCTCACCTGAAAAAGATCCCGTTATTCTATGGGTCAATGGAGGCGGTGGAATAGGTTGCTCTTCTATGACAGGTGTTTGGTTGGAGGCTGGGTAGTAGCATTGTGCTGAATATACGTTTCCTTTACTAAAATAAGATTATATATCTATGTGTTACAAATAGACCGTGTCTGGTAGAACAAGGTGGCAATTCAACGGAAATAAACGTTTTTAGTTTCAACAACATTGCCAATATGCTTTATATAGACGCGGTATTACATTTTTGTTTTTTCTAATTCTATTTTTCAATTAATATTGTTACTGTCTAAAGCCGAGCGATACAGGTTATAGTTATGGCTCAAAAAAGCATTCTACATCAGAACAAGTTGCTGAAAGTATATATCAGTTTTTGCAATTCTTTTTTACCGAGTTTAAGGATTATTCTGATAATGAATTCCATCTCGCTGGCTCATCATATGGTAATAACAAATATATAAAGTCCCTTGCTTTTATTTGTTTATTTACATGTTTATTTATGTAAAGCGGGTCATTTTATTCCGTCATTGGCAAAGTTGATTGTCCAAAAGAATAGATACGCCGCTCAGATGGGTAGATTACATATTCCCTTGCAATCGATTATGATTGGAAACGGGTTTTTTAATTACAATGAACAGCAGCTTTCTTATGCAGATTACTCGTGCTCAACAGATAGTAAATGTAAGTAAAAAAAAAAAACTTTACTCGACATAAAATCTCTTTTCTTAATAATGCGTAACAGATCAACCTATATTTGATAAATATACTTGTCGTAGATTGTACACTGCAAAAAGAAGATGCGAGTATCTTTTAAATAATTGTCACCGGCCTTTTTTCTCTTGCTACGTAGCGAGGGCATATTGTAAATCACATTTGGTAGATCCTTTCCAAGAAAAGAATCTGAATCCGTCCGATATTCGCAAAAAATGTAACGGAAAGCAGTACTGTTCTAGTAATATGGACGATATGGAGCGCTATGCTAATCGCCAGGATGTTAGACAGGAACTGGGTGTGGACAAACAAGCCGGTCCTTTTGAGTATTGTAAAGAGTATATTCTAACGAGATTTAAACTATCAAACGATTAGTAAGTGCAATTCTAATTAACAACGAGCTTTTTGTATTGAATCTGCATATTTAATCATTAGCGAAAGAGACTCGTCGCGTGATATTACCCATATTCTTTCAAATGGTATTCGAGTTTTAATTTATTCCGGAGACATGAACTGGGAAAACAACTGGTATGGTCAGATGAAATGGCTTTCAAAGTTGGACTGGTACGGACAGGTTCATTTCAACGACGCCATGGATGCAGATTGGTATAGCTACGTATCAGGTCAAAAAGCAGGAAAAGTACGCACCTTTGATAATTTGACTTTTGTTAAAGTCTATGATGCAGGTCAATTTGTAAGTGTGGTGTTTCCCTTCTTATCTATGTGTTCTGTTAGATACTAATATATATTTAATTAGGCTATTCATGATCAACCTGCTAGTACAATTGATATGTTTTCAAGATGGATTATGCAGAGGAGCTTTTAATCAATACCTTTTTCTTTCATTCTTATTTCAAAAATGTATTCATTTAACATGTACTATCAATTTATGATATTTATTATAATAAACAAAAATATACAATGTGACACTCTTGTATTTACCAATTAAAATTATAATGATCAAGTATAAATAATCATCAGATTAGTGATTTATATATATATTCTAGTGGTAGAAGCAAGGGTTTATAAGAGTTTTTTCTAAGTTTATTTGATAGTAATAAAGACCGTGCTATTTTTTTATATTCAGGATTCGCAAGCTGGCCGTTTTCCCAGAGTATTTTTATTGGTTATTAATCACGTGACGTTACACAAATAAGCTAGATCTCAAATTTACGTTTTTTGACTTAAATAAGAGTGTCACTTTGGCGGAGTGGTTAACGCGGTGGCCTGCTAAGCCATTGTCCTTTGGACGCGCAGGTTCGAATCCTGCAGGTGACGATATATTTTTAGTTTTCTCTCTCTTTGTATAGAGGAATTCTTCTCTTTTGTTTGAAAAAGGGAAGGCAAAGACGTTGTAAAGTCAGGCCAGAATTTTTTTAAATGCAATGCAATGACTGCCTTTTAATTAGGTAACTGCTGAAACCATTGATGGCATAAAATGTGCAAGCGGGCCAACAGGTGGAGCCAAAACAATAAAAATTAACAAAAATATAATTATACATTCACTGGAGGTGTTCTTTTCAACGTATAGTTTCACAAGAATCGCTATTTTGAAATTGCTACGGGTTTGTCAAGGAGCCTGTATCGGACAGGCAGACAGACAGAGAGGTAATTCCAATAGTCGTTCTGTTGAGACTCCGAATAGAACGCCTAAAACTTGAGCAAGATGGTTAGATGTAGCTATCTTAAAACCAGCCTCTATTTCTATTGACTTCAGCTCATAAACAGCTTAACGTCGATAAACATGCAGATTAAAATGATTTCCTGATATCAACTCGCGCTACAGAAAAAAAACCCGAAATGTCGGAGAACAAATATCACACGCACAAAGTATTTGAAAAGAGTCCAATTCTTTTTCTCTGTCTCTCTTTTTCCTCTTATTTTCAATAATAATAAATGGCTATTCAGACGCGAGCCCAAAAAGCCAGCGAGAAAGAGGCGGAGGCAGCTGCTGCAGCAGGAGCAGAAGAAAACACAAAGGAAGAGCCACCACCTAACCGTGCCGCTCGTAGAGCCGCTGCAAAGAAGGAACAAAAGGATGCAAAAGAAGCCAAACTCAAGGCAGTCAAGTCATCGAAAACATCAAAATCAGGTTCTTCATCATCTCGAAGTGGTGGTAGCGGCGCAAGAGCCTCTAAAGTTTTGAATCCAAAGACAACAACCAAAGAGTAAGTTGCAATACGTTATGGGGGAAATATAGTAGTGTGTATATATACCAACGCGTCAATATATTCATAGGTTTGGTGGTGTTATTGGTGCAGCAGCCATGATCATCTGTTTACCCGTCTTGGTATTGGCTTTTGCATATGGATGTAGCAGAGAGGCGGGATATTATCCGTTCCATCGCTTATATGATCTGATGACCAATTTTGAGTTTTCTGTCATCAAGGATGCAGTGAGTAATTGGAGTTATGGTGGTGCTGTCTTTTATCTTGCCATTGTGTTGCAATTGGCTGTTTATAGTATGGTTCTTCCTGGTGAGGAAATCGATGGTGTCCCTCTCCGTGATGGCACAAAGCTCAAGTACAAGGTCAATGGTAAAGTATATAATAGAGCGAATGAATGAAGGAAAGTGTATATACTAAAGCAAAACAAAACAAAAAGCCATGGCTACTTTCCAGTCCTTCTTAATGATGACTGTCATGGCAGTCCGTGGTCAAGGATCCGCCGTTTTTGTATGGATTAAAACACACTTTTCTGACATTGTATTGTTTGGTGTTGTATTTTCATTCATCGTATCCATTGCCGTTTATGCCTTCAGTTTTGTTGGAAACAAGATGCTTGCTTTGGGTGGAAATACCGGTAATCCCATTTACGATGTAAGTCACTTTTAGAGTAAAAGAAGAAGGAGGGTATCGAGTTAACGGTTATCATAAAGTTCATGATTGGAAGAGAGCTGAATCCACGCATTGGCAAATTTGACATCAAGTTCTTTACCGAGTTGCGACCAGGACTTATTATGTGGATGTCATTGAACGCGTTTTTTGCACTTTACCAATACTCAGAATTAGGCAGAATTACTTATTCCATGATTCTTGTCAATGTATTCCAAGCTTGGTATGTCCTTGATGCGTTGATCAACGAGCCCGCTGTTTTGACCACCATGGATATGACTACTGATGGCTTTGGTTTTATGCTTGCTTTTGGTAATCTTTGTTGGGTCCCCTTCATGTACAGTTTACAGGCACGCTATTTGGCTGATTTCCCCGTTGATCTGCCATTGCCCGCTCTTGCTGGTATCGTTGCTCTTCAACTGTTTGGCTACTATATCTTTAGATCTGCCAATAGTCAAAAGGATAAGTTTAGAAAGAACCCCAATGACCCCAAAGTAGCAGGTAATAGAACATGTCAAAAAGAAGAGGCATTATTTGTGTTACCACCAAATACAATACAATAATATATTAATTTACTATTTTTATATTCATGTAGATCTCAAATATATTCAAACCAAGGCAGGAACCCGCTTAATTACTTCTGGATGGTGGGGAACAGCACGTCACATCAACTACCTTGGAGATTGGTTAATGTCTGTTGCCTGGTGTTTACCCTGTGGATTCAACTCGATCATTCCTTACTTTTACTGCGTTTATTTTGCAATTCTTTTGATCCACCGCGAGCGTAGAGATGAAGAGAAGTGCCGTAACAAGTATGGAGCAGACTGGGAACGCTATTGTTCGATAGTAAAGTATCGCATCATCCCTTATGTTTATTAATACAGAAAAATAGTATATTGTTTGATAATTAAATAAATAAATAATTAATAATTATAATCTTTGCCAAGCAACGCACACATACGTCGGCATTTTTTTTTATACACAACATTTCGTTTCAATTAAAATGATGATAATGATGATAATAATAATAATAATAGTACTCATGTTCTTTAACACAACACTATATCGTATTAAAAACAAGTACAATCATATCAAGTAGGTTATGGCAATAAAGCGCTAAAGAGAAATAGAGGCAAATATGTCACAATGCAGGGATTTGACGATAGGAGAGATGTTCCTCCCTTTTAATAGCTCCTGAATAGAAAATAAATAGTTGCCCACAATGTTGCTGTACTTTTACTTCTTTTTCTTCTTGCTCTTAATCAATCACTTTTTGTATAGGACATACATCGTTTGTTGTTGTTTTAAATTAAAAATAAATAAATAAATAAAAACTCAGGTAATCACATTTTTCTATTTCTCTTCCTTTTATCATTCACTCACTCACTTGCCCCTTTTTTTAACGCTCTCTCTTTCGTCTCTCCTCTCTTTTATCATGTCATTTTTATCACATTCAAAAACGACTGACAACAATATAAACAATGACGAAACTGAAATGACACAAATTATCGACCTCAACTCGTTCATGACCTTAATGGACAGTAGAAACAGTCTCGAGCACTTTACACAAAACCTGGAAGACGACAATAGCAGTCTAAGTAGCGAGGACACAATACGAATGAGCTCAAAAGAGGAAGAACCCCAAGGCCATGTCTTTTACCAATACAGCAGTGACGATGAGGAAGATGCCCAGTTTCAAGGAGACGACGAGGCTGAACAAAGTCTTGTTGGTCGCGATATTGAGGCAATAGGAACATCAAAAAACATGGATAATTCAATAAGAGTAAATTGCCTTTATATTTCTAAAATATATATGTATATATATATATATTTGATGGCTTTATACTAATAACTGCTGCTTGTTGTTATTACTCTTCTTGTAGAGAAAAGGCAAGAAATGGATCTGTCTAGGATTCTTTGTACTCTTGTTACTGATATGGCTGATTTGGACCATTGGACTAAGCCAAATGGGGCCATCTGATGATGAAAGTGAAGCGGCAGCTAACACAGCAAAGCATATTGATCTTCCTGACCTCTTTAATTCTTCGTTTGCGGTAAAAAGGCCAAGCCTTGTCTGGGTCAAGAATGGTAATTAGTGATTATTATGATGATTATTTCTATTTTTAATGTGTTGTTATAGACCCACGTGACGGTATTTATACTTATAGAGACCCAACAACGCATGATATTCTACTAGAATCAATTGAAGATGGAAAGACAGAGATATTTGTAGAGGCATCAGATTTGGTATACTTTGACTTGATATATATAAACACTGTAGATATTCTTATTCATCTTCTAATTTAGCATATCGATAAAGGGATGCTGAGTGTACACTCCTTTGAAATATCCCAAGATGGACAGTACCTTTTATTGAAAACAAACGTCACAAGTGTAACTATGGCAACCCAAAAGGATAATTGCGAATTATTACTTATTAACGCTTCTATTAATAGCAATGGAGATATTCAACACGTTCCAATATTTACATTTATAACGTCCAATCCAAAGCAATAAATCCACTCAATGCTCAGTCAGTCGTTGGAAAAAAGCCAATCATTTCCTATGCAGAATGGAGTCCAACAGGACATCAAATCGTAAATAGCATGATAATTCAATCTTGTCATATTTTTCTGATCTCTCTTTTTTTAGGCTTATGTCATGAACAATGATTTATATGTTAGTGATTTAGTAAATCACACTCGTGTCACCTTTGATGGTTCAGCCACCATTTTTAACGGTGTGCCAGATTGGGTCTATGAAGAGGAGGTATTTAGTAGGGATTCTGCATTGTGGTGGTCACCCGATTCAACCCATCTGGCCTATCTTCGACTGAACGAAACAGCAGTGCCTGAATTTCATTTACAAATGTATACAAATATCAATGCGACTTATCCTGAAGAGGTCGCTATTAAATATCCAAAGGCCGGTGCACCCAACCCATTGGCATCTCTTCATCTTTACTCTTTATCTTTAGATACAAATGTCATGCTAACAAGCAACTCTACAACAAAAGTAACAGTCTCTGCAACAGCAGAATTCGATGAATTTGAGGATGCTGATAGAATCATTACTGATGTTGCTTGGGCAACCGGAAATCATACTTATCTTTTGTTTAAACAAACAAACCGTGTTCAGGATATTGAATTGACCAGTCTTGTGGGCATCGATGATCGTAATTTAAACAAATCAACCATTTCCAATGTACGAACATATAAGCCGGATGATGGTGGCTGGGTGGATTCTGCACAGACCATGGTTTATATTCCAAACAGTAAATCAACTGATAAAACCGTTCGCTATTTGGATGTGATTGATGATGGTGAAGGTTTTATGCATTTGGCCGTGCTTAACCAGAATGGTCAAGCCAAATGGTTAACCTCGGGTGAATGGGAGGTCATTTCTGGTAGTGTGGTTGTTGATCAATCTAGAAGACTCATGTAAGTCGTCATTGTTATGATTATAAATATTAAAATATACTTATGTGGTTATATAGACATTATTTTTCTACAGAAAGATCACATTTAGAACGTCACTTGTATAGAATTGATTTAAACAACAGTGATCCTAGCTCAACAAAGACCTGTCTAACATGTCCAGAGGATCCTGAAGTCCACGCCTACTATAATGCAGCCTTTTCACCAAAAAGCGGATATTACATTTTAGAAAACGAAGGTCCTGGTATTCCCACAGCAGCGGTTCGAAAAGTAGATGATGCTGGTTTTGAGGTAGTGATCCAAAACAACACACAGCTCAAGGAACTCTTGAGTGATTATGAATTACCAAGGACCCGTTTTGTGAATGTGAAAAGCGGGGGCGTTAATATGGAGGCAATGGAGGTGCTACCCCCTGATTTTGACGTGTCCAAGAAATACCCGGTTCTGTTCCATGTTTACGGAGGCCCTGGATCCCAATTAGCTTCTTATGAGTTTGATATTAGTTGGAGCACTTTCTTGGCTAGTAAATTGGGATATATCGTTGTTACTGTGAGTTTGGGCGCATTTTTTTATATATATTTTATTTCTGTGATTATTTATATCCTACTTGTATTATAGGTTGATGGTAGAGGAACTGGATGGAAAGGTAGAAAGTATAGAGTAGGTGTAAGAGGTAGACTAGGTGAATTGGAAACAATCGATCAAATTAATGCTGCAAGGTAAAATTACAAGCATAACCGATTTGGAGTGACAATAACTAATATAAGCATATAATATAGACATTGGTCGACTCTTGAATATGTTGATCCTTCACGTATTGCCATTTGGGGCTGGGTAAAGAAGAAATTTACACTATTATTGGAGTAACCATGTATAATTAACACCTCCTTATATATATATGTATTTAGTCTTACGGTGGCTATATGACAACAAAAGTGATTGAAGCAAATAGCGGTCTTTTTGCTGCTGGTTTAGCTGTTGCACCTGTTACCGACTGGAGATTCTATGGTTTGTAGATAAAGCCTTTTAATATCGATATAATGCTTATAAATGGAATATTCTCTCTCTTTAGACTCTATTTATACCGAGAGATACATGTTGACTCCTGAAATGAATGCAGATGGATACAAACAAAGTGCCATCAATAACATGACAGGCTTTGATAATGCCAGATATTTACTTGTTCACGGCACTGGTGACGATAATGGTATAACGTATATTATATACAAGTGATGAATCGATGTACTAAATGAAATCTTATAGTTCACTTTCAACATTCTGCAGTGTTGGTTGATAAATTAACTAAGGCAGCTGTTCACAATTATCAAGTTCAATTTTTCCCCGATAGTAACCACGCTATCCGACATCACAATGCTAATTATAATTTATATTACTTACTAACAAAGTTTTTGTGGGAAAGGTAAGTCATCGTCTTTTGTATTACTTGTTCATTATACTAATTTTGTATTTAGTTTTGGGGGCGAAGAGTATTCTCATGTTAGAAAAGAATTAAATGGTCATTTCTCTGGCCCAATAGCAGGAGGTCATTAAAACCACACCTTCTTTGTGCTCCTTTTCCATCTTATCCCTCCCTACATTTATATAAGATATCATGATCTTAAATAGAAGCAACAATGATCAGGCTTTTATATACTTCAAACCTTTCTGTAGATACTGTTTCTTATCAATTTAATATAATAAATAAAAAAACAAATGTTCAATAGTTTCTGTAGCATTAATAATAGTATATGTTAAGAATATTTATGACTGGATTCTTAAAAATAAAATATATTTATTACACATCGCAATGATAATTACGTAAAGTATTAAAAGAATCAAATTATTTCACTCAGAGACAGATTTTTTGATGCGAGAACGAATTAGCTAAAAAGGTTGCTTTTAGACAAAACGGAATAAGATAGGCGCAATAAAATAACACTTACTTGAATAAAAATCAGCTGGTAGCCATAACACGTTGTTAGGCTCTCGTATTATATCTCCTGCGCCCAAAAGTAATTGTTGAGAATTCTTTTGCTAGAGTGTCCCTAATCGGCTAACTTTCTTTCGAAAGCCCAATCCAAAAAGGTAAGCAGAAGTGGGACAACCCCATGCAAGCAGCTTTGTTGGAAAGCAGCTTTAGATAACATAAGGGAGGCTAATAATACAGATAAAACCTTCTGCGCCCAAAAGTAATTGTTGAGAATTCTTTTGCTAGAGTGTCCCTAATCAGCTAACTTTCTTTCGAAAGCCCAATCCAAAAAGGTAAGCAGAAGTGGGACAACCCCATGCAAGCAGCTTTGTTGGAAAGCAGCTTTAGATAACATAAGGGAGGCTGTTTTACCCTGGAGCAATGAGCAATATGGTGAAGACACATAATCACTGGCTGCTAGAAACGGAGCTTGTGTCAAATGTACAGTCTGGATCTTGCGAGGAGCAAGCTGAATCATTGTCGGTGTGGATGGCTGTGATGTTTTCTACGAGAGCGTCACGCCAAGATATTATCTTGGGGATATTATTAAACACCTTTATCAATTCCTCAGGAGTTTCTGGTGCCTTTAAAGACGCACAGCGGGCTCGTACATATGTGCAATTATCGATAAGTGAAAGAGTTTCGAAATGGAGTTTCGCCTTGTGAAATAATATGATGAATACTCTTGGGATTTTTCCGTATTTTGTTTTTGAGGCGACTTGGTTGATAATTCTCATTGCATTACGATAGATCTTTATCGTGTCGCTCTCTGTTTTATTTGCATCTTGTGTGGGGCCCCCAAACTCTCCTAATGCCATTGGTTCATCCATGCCTTTATAAAAAATGACAGTGTCGAATAGGTGTCTATTGGTGAATTTGGTTTGGATTTCGAACCACTTTGTCGACAAAGAGCGGAATTTCATGAATAGCGCCGTCATGATGGAGGCAACAAGTGAAATCGCTGATGTCCTTTCATAATACTCACTGCTGATTAAAGGTCCGTTGAACTCGAGCATATTTAAACTTGAAAGAAATCCAAAACGAAATAAGTGTGCATTTCATTTTTTAAAAATATAACTTAAGGCACTTACAAGTTCACAAGAATGGCTTCGATTGTTAACACATTGTAGTAAATGGCAGCATCAAAAACGTCTTCTGGTATAAGTGGTTTCCTCGATAGCTCGCGCAAAAACTTATATGAAGGAAGGCAGTTTTTTACTTTGTTTAATAGAATTTGTGAGTAATCATCGGGGATCCAAGCCTTTAATTTTATTTTGGTATTTAATGTGGTCAGCTGGTCCAAGGTAATTTTGTCTTTCAGGATATTGGATATGTGCTGGTTGGTGACATCAAGAATACCAATCTCAGAAAGACTATTTTATAAGAGGAAGAAGTTAGTTTGATTTTTAGAAAAGAATCGCATTTACTAATACGCTTACCGGCACGAGGGGACACTTTTGGTGCTTCCAAGAACTTCTTGGTTTAATTCTGGTAGCTGTCTTGGTGGGATTTCTTTCTGTTTCACCTGTGTACTTGTGTTGTCCACGCTTCTTAATACCTTCTTGAATACTTTTTCTTGTACTTCTTCCAGATCAATCGCTCTTTTTTTCATGCGGGCTTCTTGTTTAGCCCGGTGGTATGAGTCCCAATAATCAGAGTATGCTTTTCCAAAGCTGGACCTTATGTTATTGCGTTTCTTTATTTAAAAAACAACAGAGTAAGTTAGATCACATTTCTGAATGCAAAATATAATAAACGTACAGTGAATTCTTTTTTTTGTGTTTTACAATAGTTTGCAAGTTTCA
>VCJG01002184.1:40526-57312 GCA_024140375.1 Backusella westeae | reverse complement strand
CAAAATAGTTTTTCATCTTCCTTGTAAGTAGTGCACACCTTTTTTTTCTAGCGCCTATCCAAAACGTTCAAAAAAAAGTAACAATCAAGAGAGTTGCATAATTAACATTGATTCATGAAGGGTTTACATTGACTATTGTCTACATTGGTTGTTCTTCTTTACTCCATTGGTTTTAAGGCCTTTGTGTGCATGTATACTTACTGGGCTAAAACTGCAGGTCTTATTACTGACAGCTGGTTTTGAATCTCCAAAAAAATAAAAATAAAGCCAACGTTTTTTTTTGTAACTTCGCTCAATCATCTATGAATAACACATTCGACAACTCAACACTTTGTCAATGAATTGATGAAATTCAATTGCATCGGCCCCATTAATTAGCTGTCAGGCTATTCCAAGTCAGGCTTTCATTACACCGCCCTTGGTGGTGATTAATGACCTCTCTTCAAAATACAAAGAATCTGATATCGTGGGAAAATAAAGCTGAGCGTGTACGTTATTATCTGACAGATCAGAAAAAAAACTTTTAAAGGCTGCTTGATGTCATAAACAGCCTGTTAATATGAGACTTCATCGTTCAGTACGCGTGTACGGTTCGGTTATAACAGCTTTTATAACTTGAAAAAAATAGAAAGTACAATGGGTATTATTAATAAAAATAGCAACACCCGTAACCAGTGACAGGGAGTTAATGTATTTCTTCACAATCTGTGGGGAGTTAATGTATTAAAAGACTGAAAATGTAAAAATGACAAAAATAAACATTGGAGTCACCATCATTGCTACTTGGGGTTAGCAAGAAATGGTAGCTCATGATTTTGATTGGTGGTGAAAATGTCTCCATTTGCATGAAATCTTAATATTTGTCACATACGATGATAGCACGTTTTTTAACGCTAGCGTTTTAAGTATACCTGTCTGTTTTGAAACGCTTTCCATGTTCGGGTAAATGTTCTTTTTTCTTTTAATATTTGTTTGCTTTTGTATCTCTATTTTGCTGTGATGTTTTCAAAGAGTTTCAGCATTCATGCAGCTTTATGGAAACATAATAGTGTCGTTCATCGTAACAGTATCTCTGCTTTATGGATGACGATATGTGATGAGCATTTCATTGTGCTTTTTTCTCTAGTCATACAAAAGATAAAGTGCTGCATTTTTGACGTGGACACCACATAATTGACCAAACTTCTTTTCTTTTTTAAAAAAAATACGAGAAAGTCGTCTTTCGCACCATAGATGTCTAGAAACTTTACAGATACTTTTGAACCACTTAATAAATCGGATAAAGTGGTTTTATAAATTCGAGATGGTTATTAGCGAACGCTGAAAAAACCTCTGGAAAACTGTGAAGGGGCCTGGGTGTCGATGATAATGATTTGGCATATCCAGCTAGTGAGGATGACGAAGAGCAATAATTTAAGTATAAAGTACGTTTTTCTTTATTAATTAACATATTCAATGTGTTGTACGGCATATGAATTGTTCCTGAAGGTATTTCATCAGAAGATGAAAGCTTGCATGAAAAAACAATGTCGTGTTGACCTGTCCAATCACCAGCCAAAACAAAACTAAAAAATGAGATTAAACCAAATGGTTTCCGATTAAAAAGGTGGATATTTTAACTTTTCCTAATGGAAAAAAGGATGGTATATATAGAAGCTGCAGAAGAGAGGCAATTGAGCTATTATGCTGATAGCAGTACGTCACACAGCACTTTCCAAAAGCAGAAAATAGTCACAAATCACAGTCCGTGATAACAGATAAAAGTATAAAATGCATGTTCCGATATCTTTTTCGTTTTTCTGTTTCCCACAACTAAAAAAAAAAAATGTCTGATACCTGTCGATTCGAAGATGCCCAAGGCTCTGCCCCTCACGACCATGGAGATGGCCACGTCCATACCCATGGCGGTAACCATTCTCATGACCACGGCCATACACACGAGCAAATGGATTCTCCTGGATTGTATCAGGAACGTCCCAAGGCCATTTACAATAACCGTGATTGGTCAGAGCGCGCTTTTACTGTTGGTATTGGAGGGTAAGTAAAGGAGTAACGCGTTTATCAACAGGGGAATTCCTAAATCATTTCTTTTAGTCCTGTTGGTTCTGGAAAGACTGCTTTGATGTTGGCATTGTGTCAGCGTCTTCGTGATCAATATCAGATTGCTGCTGTTACCAACGATATCTTTACAAAGGAAGATACCGAATTCTTGGTTCGTAACAAGGCTTTACCTGAAGAGCGTATTGCTGCTATTGAAACTGGTGGATGTCCTCATGCTGTAAGTAGATATATCTATATTTTTTTTTTCACTGTTGCAAATATTAATACTTTTTTTGTTTAAAAGGCTATCCGGTAATTTTTTTTATTTTCTTCTATTCACTGTATATTGTGGCTAACCATTCGACTTTAGTGAGGATGTCTCTGCCAACTTGAATGCATTGGAGCAACTCCATAGCAAGTTTGATACTCAATTACTGTTGATTGAATCTGGCGGTGATAACTTGGCAGCCAACTATAGGTAATGTATAATTGCTTTTTTATATGTGGTATAATAATGCTGAATTAATATTAATTTTTTT
Organism: Backusella westeae; assembly: GCA_024140375.1. Lineage (NCBI taxonomy): Eukaryota > Fungi > Mucoromycota > Mucoromycetes > Mucorales > Backusellaceae > Backusella > Backusella westeae. The sequence goes on along the minus strand of VCJG01002184.1, from coordinate 54,733 downwards.
GTGTAGCCGTGAATTGGGTAACTCTTAAATTTATATTTGCATTTGGGTTCCGTTATCTTATCTTATTAACTTATTGTGTAAATATAGCTGATTATATTATCTATGTTATCGATGTTGCCGGTGGTGATAAGGTTCCAAGAAAAGGAGGTAAAACAAAAAAAACCGAAAACAGTTAAAAATGTGAACTTTAACAAAATACTATTTTATTAGGCCCTGGTATTACTCAAAGCGATTTGCTTATCATTAACAAGACCGATTTGGCCACTATCGTTGGTGCCGACTTGGATGTCATGGCTCGTGATGCAAAGAAGATGAGGTGAGTAGATAATGGGATGGGTGTTTATAGTGCACAGTTTTTCTCAAACCCTATTTACAGAGGTGATGGTCCTACTGTTTTTGCTCAAGTAAAGAACGGTGTTGGAATGGACGATATTATCTCACTCATCTTGGGTGAATGGCGTGCTAGTGGTGCCGCCAAAGAATCTGCTTAATAAATAAATAAATATATAAAAATGTTGAGCTCTTGTACAAATCTCTCTCTCTTGAAAAGCACGTGTTTTTAAAGGCCAAATGTTGAGCTACAGGCTTTGATCCGGGGCTTAAAATTTCGAGACCTTATATATTTTTATTTTTGTTATTGTTTTTTCTTCTTTTTTCTCTCTTTTATCGTAAACGACTCAATAGACATGGTTGATTGTAATTCCATTACTGTGTTTGCTGCTATTGGTGCGATATTCCTTGGTTATAAGTTCCTTGGATTGTTAAAGGCAATTTATGACTCTTTTATAGCCAGTGGTATCCCTGTATGTATTGATAAGCTGTGAGAAAAAACACGTCAAGTAACCCCCCTTTTTTTGTTTGATACATAACAACAGCTCAAGAAGTTTGGTGCTGGTTCTGGTACTTGGGCAGGTAATATAGATTAGGATTTTGTTTACAAGGAAAAGTGTTGTTAAAATGGTTGGGGACATGATTTTAGTTGTCACTGGTGCCACTGACGGTATTGGCAAAGAATTTGCTTTACAACTCGCAAAAAAGAAGTTCAATGTCCTTTTGATTTCTCGCACTGCTTCCAAATTGGATGATTTGGCTCAGGAAATTTGTAAGTTACATGTAAACAAGAAGCAATCCATTTCCATGGTGTTTAATTATTTTTTTGCTTGTTGGTAGCTTCGCAATTTGGTGTTGAAACAAAGACATATGCTATGGATTTCACTAAGGGCGATGCTCAGGATTTTAAGAACGTTGGTGGAATTATTGATACAATCAAGGTTGGCGTTTTAGGTAAATTTTGGCTAATGATGATAAACTGTGATAAAATGGCTGATAAAATTGTGCTCTAGTCAACAACGTCGGTGTTAACCACAGTATCCCTACACCGTTTGTTGAGGAAGATGAGGCTTTGATCGATAACATTATCGAGGTTAATATTAAGGGTCTTATGAAGATGACCAAGCTTGTACTCCCTCAAATGCGTGAAAAGTAAATGCAGTGATTTAAAAAAGGAAAGAAAGGAGAGAGTCGCTTACCAAAATGTTTATTTAGCCACAATGGTCTTATTTTCAATATGGGTTCTTTTGCCGGTTTGGTCGCCACACCTTATTTGTCAGTTTATTCTGCTGGTAAGGCCTTCTTATCTACATGGTCTCAGGCTTTGGGTACTGAAGTTGCTAGGGATGGTATTGTTGTTGAACATGTCAACACTTATTTTGTTGTGTCTGCCATGAGCAAGATTCGCAAGCCCTCTCTTCTTATCCCAACTGCAAAGAACTATGTCGCCACTGTTCTCAAGAAGGTTGGTGTTCCTTGCGGTGCCAATGTTCCTCATACCTCTACACCTTACCCCATGCACGGTCTTGCTAACTGGGCCATCAATAACTTATTTACTAACCAATTCTGGGTTACTCAGAATGACAGTAAGTTCAATTATATATTCTATATTGTAACAACTAATAGTGATACTTATTCTTTATTTAGATATCCAAAAGGACATCCGTAAGAGAGCTTTGCGTAAGCGTGAAAGAGAAGCTGCTGCTGCCCGTAAAGCCGAGTAAATTGACAAATAAAGAAAAGAATATTTTTCTTTTTATTTTAAAAGAGTAAAAAACATGTGCATACAATTATATAAAAAGAAATTCATGTCAAGTTTTGGTATCACTGGATATGCTGGGGGAGGGTGGTAAGCTTTATTAATTTCATTTTCTAAAACAGTAATGGGGTAAAGATGTAAAAAATAATAATTTTTTTGGTTTTCATACTTTTTCTGTTTTTTTCTTTTTTGTTTGGTATTGATAAAATTGTGTTGTGATTATTTTTCAAAAAGAGGGGTATGGGTGTGATGGCATAATTGATTATAGAAGGAGAGAGAAAAAGCGACGTGCTTTGCTTTGTCGACTATTATTTGTCTTGACAGACTTATTAGAAGGATTCTGGGAAGTTGAAGGAACGGCACGGTCAATATTAAATGAAAGACGAAGGTCGGGGGATTTTGAGAATTCGAGATCATCGAAAGAGGTGGCGTCACCTACGGTTGAACCTTCTGCTGATAGGTCGGGTATGATGTTGGAATGATGATTAGGAACGGCCAGCGTATACTCGTCTTGCATGACATGATGCTCTTCGGATGCACTTGTGTTGCGACGTTTTGCATAACGAGCATGCTCTTCGTCTTTGAATGTTTGTTGAGTGGAAGGGATATCGTGAAGAGTGTGCTCAGCAGCAGAGTCACCGAGAAAGAAGCTGTCAACATCAGACAACATGCTAACGCTGCCACGTTTACGTGCTGGTTGGAAAACAGTGAGTCCATCCTCTTCTTCTTGTCTAAGTGGAGTCACTTGGTCTAGTTCTGATTCTTCATCATCGAATACTTCGGATGCAGCATCCGGGTGAATATTTCTAAAGTACTTCTCTTCTGCAATGTACTGCTCATCTGTGAAGGAGTAACCGTCAAATATATCTTGTACTTCTGGCGAGAATTCTATTTCAGAAGGTACGGGGGTTAATTCAGGCTCCATGGCCAAAAAGTCGGGGTCAAAGTTGTTCAAGTCGAGTTCATTTGCAACAGACGGAACAAAAGGAGGTTGAATTCGGCGAGCTCTTAAATCCTCCCAGGATATGTCTGCAAAATAAACATGCGACTTGATCTCGTCTACACCATTGGCACCAAGACGTGTTCTAGGATCACGATCTAAAATGTCGGATAAAAATTCGGCAGTTTCATAATCGAAAATGTCGGCTGGGAATTCAAGTGGATCTTCCAGTACTCTACGATACATGTCTGCATGGTTATCTGCCCAGAAGGGTGTGATACCTGCCAACATTTCATAGAGAATGGTGCCGAAACTCCAATGATCAATGCCAAATGAATAGGCTTCGCCTAGCAAGACCTCTGGTGCTAAATATTCTGCTGTGCCGCAAAACGTTTGTGTCGAGTAATCCTCTGATTCAATCAAGAATTTACTGAGACCAAAATCAGTCAAAATAACATGACCACTGGCTGTCAACAAAATATTTTCTGGCTTCAAGTCACGATACAGAACTCCCATTCTATGCAATTCTCCGATACCATCTATAATTTCAGCAGCATAAAACAAAGCGCATTCTTTTGAAAATGTATAAAGACGGGCCATGTGGGTAGCAAGGTCACCACCAGAGTAATAATTTGTAAGCAAGTAAAGTCTATGTTCATCTTGGAAAGATGCATAAAGCTTAGCTAGGAACGGATGATCTATTTCTGAGAGCTGAGTCAAAATGTTGCGCTCTGCCAAAGTATGTGAGATTTCACGTTGATCTATCACATGGTCCTTGATAATGGATTTCAAAGCATAAAGCTCCTTGGTTGCCTTTGATTTTACCAACAAAACCTATATATGTATATATAAATATATCATGGGATGGTTATTGAATTAAGCTAAAGTGAATCCATAGAGTATTTAATCTTACCTTGCCCATACATCCCTTGCCAAGAACTTTAATCATCTCTAAATGATCTAATGGAAAATCTGAATCATGATTTGATACTGAATCCACAATGTCTATATCATCTTGATCCATTTCTTCTTCTTCTTCTTCTTCTTCTTCCTCTTGGTGTTGTTGCGAATTACGGGTCGAAAAACTAACAACGGAGTGCATAGGGTTAGGTACCCACATTTTGGCAACATCAGGGTTGCTGTCAATGGACTCGGCGTTATCGTTGTTACCGTCATTTGAAATAATACTCTGTGATTTCGCATCAGCTGATAGGGATCCAGCATCTTCATGTGATACACTCGATGCTCTTGAAGAGCAGTCCGTGCGCTCAGAATCCGACTTGAAATCACCATCTCTTTGAGGAGAAAAGAAATCACGTAGGAGGCTCGAGTTTTTTAGGATGGGATCCATTGAACATCGATAAAGATATTTTTCTACTTTGTCTGCATTCGATTTATGTTTGGCTGACATGTGGAAAAAATTGCGAATACTGCGTCTCTTTTCAGCCTTCGAAAGTGACTCAGTCAAGGTTGGAAATGGAATCTTGATCTTATGATAATGAGCTTTGATCTTTTTTAAAAGGTACGTAAGAAATCATAAATGACGGTTTTGATAGTAAGGGGAAGGGATTTTGCTTTTTCTTTCTCTCTCCTTACCATATGGTCAAAACTATAAAGATCAGGAATGTACCTGATTACATAAACCGTGTATAGATCAGTCTTTACGGTAATATTGAACTCCTGTATATATATTTATAGAGTGTGTATTTAGTAAATATGCGCATTTTTATATAGGAATTGGATTACATACTGGTACCGTCTTCCAAGAATCATCGCCTGAGTCTTTTACAAAAATAGGTGACTCAGATACATTAATATCAAAAATTGTATTCATTTCTAAAAGTGTATGATAGTGTTCAATAGATGATGATTAATAGTAGAGAAGAACGTCCTTTTTTTTTTCTTTTGAAGTGTTGAAAGAGAAAGCGTAGATAAAGTGTTGAAAAAAAAATAAAACGTGCTTGTTGGATCTCCGACGATGAATAACCTTATGCGACTTGTCGAAAGCCAAGTTTTTTTTTAAAAAAAAAGGCACTGATTTCTTTATCAGTTATAAGTTTTTTAACCAACTGCGTTTACATTACATCATTCTCTACTTACACCGTGTATTTATGAAAAAAACTTTTGTCTATCGTTGTTATATAAAACTAAAGTAATAAAATATGATTAGAATAAAAGAAAAAGGGAGAGAAAGAGGAGGAAGACGAACCAAAAAAAAAAAGAAAGAAAAGCTTAAAAAAAAGGAAAGGAGAATAAGAAAGAAAGAAGAAAGAAAAGAAAAAAATAGGTATTGAGTTTTAGAAATTATTCGGAATGAAAAATCGCACATGTACTATGTCTAAATTGATGGCTTTAACTGGTTTATCCCTAAAGCTTTTTGCTTTTTGACCTTTTGTTATTCAACAAAAACTGATGCAGCAATGGGTGTAGAATTTAAAAATAGTACAAAATAAAATGCTATATTGTATTATAAAACATTTCATGTAAAAAAATTCACAGGAGGACCCATCATCTTTCTCTCACTCTCACTCTTGCTTTAATGCCCATTTTTATATCCTCGCTTACTTGTTGTGTTACCACTACTAAATTACACAAATCTAATGACAATCTTTAAAATCCCCTTTGGATCCGTCTGCAGGGTGATGGTAAGCTACCTTTGTGTTCCAGAACATAATCAATGAGGCTGAAACAAATAACGCAAGCATACTTACATGAAGATGAGAAAAAAAAAGCTTATATCCTCACAATCCACATTTCCGCTTCTTCAATCAAATATATAAATGAAATAAGCGGGAAACTTTCTGGACCAATACGACACGTGGAGCTAACTTAAACCAGAGTAGGTGGTGAAAGGAAGACGGAAGAGAGCATATCGATACCGTGTGACCTTTTTGCCTTTTTATTCTCATCGAAAATGTAACAATGTGGCGCCATTTCATTGATTCGTCGAGTGTTATTATTTATCGGTTCTCTAGTGATAAACATACTAAGAGAGTTTGTATATTTTCAACTTGAACTGGAATTTCATATATTTGAACGTAACTTTATTGAGGTAAAAGCTTGAGAGCACAGACAAAAGTTGGTCCATTTCTGTCTATTCTGTGTATACACTATGAGTTACTGTTTTTAGAATTCAATTGCGTAAACTGCTTTTTTTAGTTTAAATTTGAGCGTTAAATTTGCGCCTTTACGTATATTTGTATTATAAAATTGAAAACTGAGCGCAAAAAACCTGCAAGTACGCCAATGACGAAGTTAATTGAAGCAAAGGTATCCTTTATACAGCCCCAAGATAAGAGGTTATTGTCTTCTTATTAAAAGTCATAGATAATCGGTTTGATAAAAAATAAAATATCACAAGTGATTTTCACGCTTAGTTCCACTGTAAAGTGTACTTTTACCATTGAGTCAAATACATGTAAAACTGAATTCTGAATTATTTGATTAAACATGGCATGAAAAGATACATATGGTCTGTACCAATATTCTTATTTATTTATGAATTAAAAGAATGAAAGAAAAAGATCGCCTTTATAAAGGGGGAGCTCTTTACAATTTACGATGCCGTGCTTTTATTTTTAGCAGTCACGACACGTCATTGCTTTATTTATTTTTTCTTTTTCTTTTTCTTTTTTATCCTTTTTCACTTTTGATTTCTTACTTGCGGTCAACCCCAAAGCATTAACTGGACTTTCGACAGCTCTTACCTCTACTGGGTAAGACCTCGGAATCATCCAGGCAGTGCTTTTTGATTGTCAAGTCCCTTTTTTACTGTTTCACTTTTGATTTCTTACTTGCGGCCAATCCCAGAGCATTAACTGGACTTTCGACAGCGCTTACCTCTACTGGGTAAGACCTCGGAATCATCCAGGCAGTACTTTTTGATTGTCAAGTCCCTTTTTTACCTTCATTCTTTTGATTTCTTACTTGCAGTCAACCCCAAAGCATTAACTGGACTTTCGACAGCTCTTACCTCTACTGGGTAAGTACTCGGAATCATCCAGGCAGTGCTTTTTGATTGTCAAGTCCTTTTTTTTTATTCTTTTGCTCCTGCCTTCAACATCCCCAAACCAATAGCTTATAAACACCTTTTATTCAAAGATTGATACAAGTCTATTACCCTGCTTATCCTTTTTAATAATTGAAAAGTATTATTCCACTTCGTTTTTTTTTTTTCGTTTTAGACTATTAAAATCGTTTTTCATTTTTGATATATTTTTAAATAAAGCTATCTTTACAAAAAAAAACTATTAAAAACGTTTAATCCAATCTGAATAAAATTCATCTTAGACACGTTAATGGTTCATAATAAACTCTCTGGTATTAAACAGTAGGACAGTCTTTATCACAGAATGCATACATTTGTCTTCCTTTAAGATTATTGGAATAGCCAAAATGCCACTAATTTTACCAAATACGTCCTTTGGTTTAAGACATGATTTAATAATGGGATAGATAATAGTTTGTGCATATCGCTGTAACAGTGAATCACTTCCAGGGAGTGGTATTTGGTTATGATTGGCTAAAACAAGTGGGTACATCCTGTAAGATGATGTCGATCCATAGAGGCAGTCACATCGTGTATTAGAGGAAAGTTTATTTGAAAATCAAACCTTTCTTTTCACAGCCGCAGAAAATCTTAACGTTACGAGCAATTACGTTCAAAAATGGTTGTAATCGGCCATATTACAACAAGGGTCGTAATATTACTCTCAAATAAGCAGAGATTTTAGGGCTGTAATGTTACTTACATGCTAATTTTTCTGCGGCTGTGTTTTTCTCTCTCTTCACAACAGTGCACAGATTGAATCCTAAAACGGACTACAGCGAAAGTAAATACGTATGTTTCTTTTCTGCTTTATCATAAACTAAAGTGTGCTTTAGGTATAAAAAACGTTTTAGCGGAAATTGCTGATGACAAGAACAGTGTCAAATGGACTGATTGTACTTTAAGCATGGTGGATACGATTATTGCTGATAAGAAACCTGGATTTCATACGAGCGGGCTGAGACGTAGATGGAAGACTCTCTTTACAAGTCACTCAAAGCAACTTAACTTTAATATCATCAAAGGCGGTGACAACTGGCACATTATTGAAAAAAAGATTTCAAATATTCAAAATACAGTAGATTTACAAGACCTAACCAACAATACGCAAAGTCCTGTTCAATCTACTTTGAAAAGTAGTAGCAACACAACAAATTCGCGTGCTCAAAAAAGTAGCGGTACAACAAGCTCATGTAGTAAAAGAAGTAGCAGCAGTAGTGCAAAAAGTTCAAGCATTGGTTCCCAGCTCAGTGAAACGATAACAATTAAAGAAAAAGAGGAGATATTGAATATATACAGAAACCTAGATGAGGAAAAACTATGGACACTGTCAACGGGAAAAATAGTAGAAAAGGAAATGATAAAGCTTGTGGAAAAGAGCGTCTACGAACATCCCGCCCATAGCTTTATTCTTGACCCTGACGATGAAAATTGGACAGAGCATTTCACGGTGGGAGAACTTGAAGAGATACGCACACACAAATCCAGAGAGCTACCCACATTACCGAGTGAATTAGTCGAGTTTCTTAATACTATCGAGCAAATGGTAAAAGTAGCAATTATCGAGTTGAATTGTAAAACATTTACAAGTTTACTATAGGATATTAGCGAGATGCACAAACTCATCTCTGATATTTACTTTGACCCCTTGAAAGATCATATTCGCCATTGGGCAAAGAAGTGCTTGTTGGAAGGAATCGAGCTGTTTATGACTGATTTCTTCAAAAGCGAGAATTTTACAGAGCGCGACCTACTCAGTCGAGTATGGAGATTGATCTTACTAGCATTTGATCAAGGAAAAATGCAGATAAGAGAGTATGTTTTCTTTTTCAAAAAAGAAAAAAGTGCATTATTTACTTACCTATTACTAATTATAGAGAAATATATAGCAAAGCCACAAACACTCAAATCAACAAGAAGAGAAAGTTGTCGAATGTCGATGCTATTGAACGAAAAGCAACAAGTATTAGAGCGGATCAATTGATAACTTATGGAAACCACGAGTTAGGAATCGTCGAAGGCTCAAAAGTTGATGATGTTCATAACAGCAAGTTCTTCCTCGGTTCAATGAAAAAAAGCACCCAAGTCAATGAAAGATATGTTACTGCAACTGATCAAAATATCACCCAACAAGAAGCATGGCTTGAGAACCATAGCTATTATCACATCGAGTAAGTAAATGAGCAAATAGAAATAGGAAAAGGCAGAAACTAATATATTTAAATAGAGCTTGAAATGGATATGTTGATGATGGATCTCCCTGAACACTATGTCTTCCGTGTTCAAAGGACAGAGATAGTCCGATATCCTTGCGTGTTTGATATGTTTGTTAAAGAGATCCGAAGCTGCTTGGAGATGACTTGGTTGACCAGAATGATTCTGGAAGAGACAGTCGAGAACTTGATCTCCCCATCCTCTTATGTTCCCATTGGACTCAAATTAACAAAACAAGATGAGCTTCTCCCAACCTTTTACAAAAGCAAATCCAAGTAATCTTTTGCATAACTGTAATAATCTGTCACTCTATTGTACATATCATATCCATGTGTAAAAATCATTAACAATATTCCCCCTTTTTTTATCTTAATTGTACATTCCATACCCATTTATGAAAGTCAACAAAAATCCATTGAATAAAACATGAGTAGTCAGTATTTTTACTTGGCGACAGCATAAAACGACAATGCAGGTTACTGGCTATTATCTGATCCGAATACCTGGAATGGAACACACATTTATTCCATCAGCGCAAAAATTCACCACAATACGTCATCATTTGTGACCTCGCTTTTGTTTTTGAATAAAATGAAATACAAAGAGCCTTTTTTTTTTAGAAAAACGAAAGTCGACATTTAGTAAAGATGAAGTTCATTATAAAAGGAGGTGTGTGGAAGAACACCGAAGATGAAATCTTGAAGGCAGCAGTCAGTAAATACGGAAAAAACCAATGGGCGCGTATTTCTTCTTTGCTTGTGAGAAAGACACCAAAACAGTGTAAAGCCCGCTGGTATGAATGGCTTGATCCCAGCATCAAAAAGGTAAAACTCTTTGGTTGATTTATGAAAATAATAAGCCATTCACCTTCATTTTAATAGACGGAATGGTCAAAAGAAGAAGACGAAAAGTTGTTGCATCTTGCAAAGCTCATGCCCACACAATGGCGTACAATTGCACCCATCGTTGGACGTACACCTGCTCAATGTCTGGAAAGATACCAAAGATTATTAGATGAAGCTGAACAACGCGATATGGAGAAAGATAGTCTTGGATTGCAGGGTTCAACTGGACACGAAAGTGGACCAAGTGCAGACGATGTACGTAAATTAAGACCTGGAGAAGTCGATCCAGAGCCTGAATCGAAACCAGCACGTCCCGATCCAGTCGACATGGATGAAGATGAAAAGGAAATGTTGTCTGAAGCTCGTGCAAGATTAGCAAATACACAGGGTAAAAAGGCTAAGCGTAAGGCAAGAGAAAGACAACTTGAAGAAGCTAGACGTTTGACTGCACTCCAAAAACGAAGAGAATTGAAAGCAGCTGGTATCTTGTAAGTTTTGAAAAACGCGAATGCACATCCATTTACAAGTTACTAAGCTTAATTATAAACATATAAAAATAGCATGCGCATGAAACAAAAGAAGAACACCATGGATTACAACACCGATGTTCCTTTCGAAAAGAAGGCTACATTAGGTTTCTATGACACAACAGAGGAAGCCAGTCGAACAGTCGATCCAGGAAAACTGACCAATGTTCATCTTTCAAAACTCAATAGACGTCGTGCCGATATTGAAGACGAAAAGAATCGCGAAAAGAAGAGAAAAGCAAAACACAATCCAAAGGCTGCACAGGAAGGCAATCAAGGCAAGTTTGTGCCCGAGAAGAACGCCAAAATTGTCAAAATGCAAGAACAGGAGCAGATTGCCAAACGCCGTAAACTTGTCTTGCCTGCACCTCAGGTCGGTGAACAAGAGCTCGAGGAAATTGTCAAATCTGGCTTTGCTGGTGAAAGCGCAAAGTCTTTGGTTTCGGACGAGGATGTAGGAGCAACACAAGGTCTCTTGGGCGAATATGCAGTTACTCCCAGTACACTGGCGGCAAGAACCCCCCGTGCACCCCCTACCAGTAAGTTGGATTTTCTATCATTTATATACAATATGCTAACTCTATTATTAGATGATAATTTGATGATCGAGGCACGCAACTTGAGAGCACTGAGTAGCACTCAAACACCCCTTTTGGGCGGTGAAAACGCCGACTTATCACAGGGAACTGGATTCGATGGAGTCACACCCAGACATTCTGCCGTCCAGACTCCTAACCCCATGGCCACGCCACTTCGGGGATCCGCCATGACAGAAACACCTGGCAGCCAAACGCCCTTCAAGACACCTCTCCGCGATAACTTCAAAATCAACGATCAAGGTGTAAGAGTCGGCGAAACACCTCGTGAGGAAAAGATGCTGCAGACACAGCGTAAGAGAGCATTGATGCAAGGTCTTACAAATCTGCCAAAGCCTCGCAACGAGTGGGAGATTCGATTGCCGGAAATGTCACAAGAGGAGGAGGAGGCACCCAAGAAGTCTCAAATGGAGGATATGAGTGATGTGGAACGCGAATTGAAAGAGAGTATCGAAAGCAATGAAAAGGAACGCTTTGCCCGTCGTTCTTTGGCTGTTCAACGAGGACTCCCCCGCCCTGCCGCCTTCAACCCTAAAATACTCCAAGAAGATGGAACTGAAATTGACCAAATGATTAACGAAGAGCTTGGCAGAATCTTGAGATACGACAGCATCAAATATCCCGTTTCAGGTAGTAAAGTGGTGCCTGGTGCAGCCAAGATCACAGACGACATTGCTGATCTTGAAGACGAATTCGACTCAAAGGCTTTGGAGGATGCTCGCAAAGAATTGGATTCAGAAATCATAAATAACCTTGGTCTTGATTCAACAGACAATGTGCAGGAAGCCGTATGGAAGCATGTTTCGTCTAAACCTGATTTCGAGAAGAGATGGGACGAGGAGCACGATGATCTGTTGTTCTCTGCTCAATTCAATACATTTATGACGCTGCATGAAATGGAGGATGATAAGGATATTATCCAAGGTTTAGACAAGACCATTCAGGTAAAAAGAAAAAGCTTCTTTCATGTAACTTTAAAACTCAACAATACTTGTAGGCCAATCGTCAAGCCATGATCAGAGACAGTCATCGTGCAGGCAAATTGGAAGAAAAGTTGGATGTTAGATTGGGTGGTTACATGAACAGATCAAGGACCTTGACTCAACAGATTGTGGACGCCTTTGAGGAATTGGAGGCTGCTCAGGTCGAATATCAGAGCTTTGTTAGTCTTCAGATTGCAGAGCAATCTGCCATCCCCAGACGTATCGAGTCATTAGAAGAGGAGATCCTGAAGCTTTCAAGAAGAGAGCGTGACTTGCAAGATAAATACAGAGACTTGAGCAATGAAAAGATGGAGCTTTGTGTATAGTAAATTTACTCCTCCAGTTTGTAATGGGTTCTCAATGTATAGTATTATCCATGCTCTTTATTGAGTATTATATTGTTACTATTTTTGTGTGTTAAATTCTAAATAAAATAAAAAGGAACAAATAAAAAAAATGTCTTTGTAAAATTGAAATAGGAATTGAAAATTACGCTTTTAGTTTCTAAAGTGATAGCCAATCCATCATATTAAGATATTACCTCAACATTGTGCATTTTTTATAGCCTCATGAATGATATTGATAAGCACAGAGTAAATGCCAATTCAACAATGTACGCCAATGAGCATTGATCCTCCTTTCAAATTCGCATAAACTTGGTTTAACCTTGCTTTATTTTTTTATTATTATTGTTTTGGATAAACATTTGAAGATAAAGTTATTATAAATATACATAGTATATTATTTTAGGCTCGAGGAATTACCTTTTGATAGTTTATTCACGAAATAACTCAAAATGATACTTGTAGCCATAACATTCACTCATTTTTTCTGTAATGTTAACATATTGGTTGAAAAAAGAATGTTGTCAACTCCCTACATGATTATAGATATCATATACACACAGGCTAGTGTTTATTTCCGTTTAAAGTTAGATAAACAATTAAATACTTACTGGTATTTTATAATTGCTATATTAGACTTACCCTTTAGAACCCAAAGGATCCTCTAGCCCGATTCGTAATCCTCACAAGTTTTTGATACTTGGAAAGGTTTTATAGAAAACCAGAAACCTTGCAATGAAGCGGATTTTGCTTCTTGAGTCCGTGTCCTTATGCCATACGGTACAGAAGTTTTATTCTTTGTATCGCATGCACCGGGTCCATAATCAAGTAGCCCTACAGCATGTTAGTTATATTCATAAAAATCTGGATTTTATCACTGACATATTTACCCCACAACAAAGCACTGAAGTGACCCTGTAGATGAAATAGTAGAGAGGGTGTACCAGTAGAACCGAAAGAGCCATCAATTAGCCATAACACTGAAAGAGATGTAGAAGTAAGAGGAGTACCACAAGCTGAAGGAAAACCAGATGACATCTTTTTTTTTTTTTTTTTAAAAAAAATTATCAGTTTTATCTTGTGAAAATAAAAAACAAATCCTTGAGAATAATACATACCAAGCTATCTCTGGATAGTTGCCAACACCAAAGAACACACGCCAGTGCATCAAACCTTCAAATCGGAAGCGGACTACCAGTTAGAAGGAAGCCAACTGTTGACGAGTACCAAACCTATCCCCACCTTCATGGGAAGGATATAAGTCAGTCCAACAATGCTACTAGCGAACAACTATAAAAAGAGAGGTACGGTCAATGACCATATTTAAAAAAGTATTTTTACGAATAATGTATAATACTTACTGGACGATCGCTGTGTGCTCTGTAAAATCCTGAATTTAGAGAAATACAAAGAAGGTAAAGACAGCCTTCATAACTATGAGATTGAGCCTTTTGAACCAAGAGCTGTTGAAAGAGTGCAAGATAAATTACCAGTAGACTTTTTTTTTTGGAGTAAAGAGTCCCAGACAAGAACACCATGCACGTGTAAATGTATTAGAACAGGAGCAGACACAAAGAGACAACAACCTTGGGAGACCCTCTCTTTCTTGACACTACTTCAT
>VCJG01002184.1:24508-38507 GCA_024140375.1 Backusella westeae | reverse complement strand
AAAAAAAAAAAAAAAAAAAAAAAAAAAAAAAAAAAAAAAAAGAAACGTAAAATTAAAAATCGTCATGAAAAAAAAAATTACCTCACTATGCGAGTGCCACTTAATAAAACGTTAAAAATCCAACTTGAGTGCCCACTTTGAAAACTAAGTATGCAATTTCCTGTTTTCGCATCCCAGACTTTGACAGTGCGATCATAGCTTCCGCTTAGAACTTTTCCCTAAATTGAAGTTTTTTGTCAGTCTAATCTCCACGCATTTTTCGATCAATCAGAAAGTATCTTACCTCCAAGCAATCAATGGACCTGATCATCCCTGAGTGCCCCTGTAAAGTGTTGATACACTCCCCTGATTCGGTATCCCAGACTTTAATTTTGCCCTCAAGACCACCGCTATATAAGTAAGTTCCGTCAAATCGAACACATGCTAATCCGAGCTGGTGCCCGGTCAACGTACGTAGACACTCCCCTGTTTCAATGTCCCAAATTTTAATAGTGGAATCACCTGATGCCGAAGCCACCCGACTTGAGTTAATAGGCTCCAGGGCGTTAACGGAAGCTAAATGCCCAGTTAATTGGCGCAACTCAGTACCTGTGCTTTTATCCCAGACACGTAAAGTGTGATCCCGTGAAGAGGTAACAACCAGATTACCCACGACACAAACGTCCAATACACTATGACCATGGCCACGGAGTCGAGTAATGCATTGTAAATCAGGAAGTGACCATATAGAACAGGTGGCGTCTGAAGATCCTGTCAATAGCATTTTGTTTTTGTGGTCTACTCGTATACACAGTATACTACCACTGTGTTCGTCTTTGATCGTTTTGAGGCATTCTCCTGTATTTACATCCCACAACTTTATGGTTTTGTCACGGCTACCGCTAACCAAACGGTCCTTACCAACCCACGCAAGGCAGTATACACTGTCTTCATGGCCTTGAAGGAAACGGGTAGTGACGACCTTTCCAGTAACCCAGCGTCGACACAGTGTCAAATGATTTCGATAAAGTTTCAATCCAAGTGTGGCATCCTTTTTGTCCTTAACAGTCTTTTGGTTACAACGTAAGACCAGTTCATTCGATTGTGATTTGGGTGGTACGAAGTTAAAATCAGCATATACAAGCTTTTTCCAAAGTTGGTCATCCTGACATAAAGAATACATAAAACTACAGGTGCGAGCGAGTTTATGAATGGTATAATAGTCAAGGTGATAAATAATTTTTGATAATATTTCTGTTGGTAATTTACAAAGTGTTGATTCTATTGTAGTAAATAACAAAAAAAAAAGAATGTTTGGATCATTTATCACGAGGTGAGTAAATTTATTAAAAAAAAAGGAGTTTCATCATTACGTTACCAGTTATGTGGGTGGGTATATCTGTACTAGAATCATCTGAAAGATAAAGTGAAGAGGAGCGACGACGATGAGGGGCTCCACGTACGCGAAGTTTTGGTAAAATGGCGGTGAAATTGGAAGAGGATTTTTTTAATTTTCTCTTGAGAGGTATAAAGGAGGAACCCGACGAGCGTGCAGGGTTAACGCATTTAGTTTTGGCGGTAATTCCGTCTTTTTGTGGTGAAATAGTTATATAAGTGGGGATCACATTTCCCTCTTTATCATATTGTCTTTTATAATGGGATGAAGTTAATAGCATTGAAAAGGTAAGATAGGACATATTGAATAAAGAATGACTAAAAAGAATAATAATATAAAAAAAAGGTGATTAAAAAAAAAGTTGGTCTTGTCCAAGTCCAAGTATTTATATATAAAACGACATAAAACTTACAAACGTATTTGGAAAGAACCAAATATTTAAACGCAGCGGACTTTCCCCCGCAATTTCATGTTTGCTTGTGATCACTAAAAAATAAATATCCGTTGCAATGATGAAAGCAGACCAAATTCACTCATTTGTGTAACTTTTTACCGTCCGGGGTAAATTTAAGAGTCATTTAACCTATGGGATTCGTGAGCATAAAGGTTATTGTTTAAAGATGATTATCACATTGTTTTTCCTTACCAATAAAAAATAAACATTTTGCTATCATTACTCATGAATGTGAATTTTAGGTACGATTTTTTTAGCTGCCAGTACTACTTGACTACTTTATATTGCGGGAGGGACGGACGGGATAGACTTGGAATTTGGTTTGAATCATTTTTTTTTCTTTATCTTTATCAATAAAGTAAATCCATATAATGATTTACATAAATCAAAAAAAAAATAGAATGTTATAACATGGACGATATAAATTTGGGTATTTTCATCGAAAAAGAAAGAAAATGAAGCTGGATAGAATTCTTCGGGCTCTTTCCACGGAACCCGTTATGGTATCTGGGAGCCACCACTCTTGATTATCCCTACCAAAATCGGTAGAAAATATATAAAAGTTTGGCTATTTTTCACTGGTTTGTCTTCGATAAAAAAGTTACATAATCAATTATGTATTTTTTCTTGTTCAACAACACCCTTTTTTTGTGTGATAGTCAATTAAAATTCACATGTTATGCTAGTCTTGTCAAGTTGAAACAAATATGCGAAAACCTTACTTGAGCATAGTCACAGCAGCTGTAGCTCCTTTTCTTTTCTTTCCCTTTTTTTCCTTATAAACCCTTTATCAGAAACGAGCTATTGAGGACATATCATTGAACTGTTGTGGTGGTAATTTCCCATTTTGGTACTATGCCATTTAAAGAAGCGACATTCTTATTTGGAATTACTATAGACAAATCTATTTTGTTTAGTAATATATCCTGCTGTTGAGTTTTGTATAGAATCCCACCAAAGTCATATTAAAAACAAAGAGGGAGTAGTATTTAACACAGCATTCTTTAAAAAGATTCGAAGAAAAGTTCATTTTTATAAACATGCAAAATTAAGTTGTGCTTGTACAAAAAATAATCGTTTATATCATACTTAAAATGATCAAAATGTTCTTTTCGTTTCTATTGAGTCTTTCTCTTTAATGCTGATACTCAAATTTGTAATTATTCCTACTACATCTTTAGCCACTTTGAGGTGTTGGAGGTGTATCCGGGGGGTAGTGTGTAGCATCTGTTTTCAGATAGATGCACCAACCATATTCATGGATGCCCAAGGTCTCCCCTGAACGAAAACGCTTTCCCATTGCGATACGGTTGTTCCCTTTCTCTCCATTCTTCAATTACTAACTTTCAAATTTGTATATTTATAATACACTTTCCTCTAATTTAACTACAGGGTTTCTCAACGGTTTACTTAAAGCATGTAATAAAGGCCTACATTTTGCATTATCAGAAATACGGAAATATGCTGAGTTTGAAACCCCTACGGATTTTTTAGGCCTTGTCAAAAAAATAAAGTAAAATGAACAGCCTTCTCTGACAATGAACAGTTTAATAAAAGTAGGTGATCTTGCTATAAACTAAAGCCAACTGTTATTCATGTTTTCAGTAGCGCTCATTTACTACTGCTACTACCAAGCGCCCCGTCGTCTTTTCTGGTATTCAGCCCACAGGTACGCCTCACCTCGGCAACTACCTGGGTGCCTTGGCTAACTGGGCACGTCTTCAAAAGCCTGATGCAAATGGCGTTCAGCCAGTCAACTATTATAGCATTGTTGATTTGCATGCAATCACATTACCTCAAGATCCTGCTACTCTACGTCAATCAAAGTTAGACATGGCCGCTACATTACTTGCATGTGGCATTGATCCCGAAAAGTCAATCTTATTCGAGCAAAGTAGAGTTAGAGCACACACCGAACTTGCATGGATATTCAACTGCATTACACCCGTCGGATGGCTGGGTAGAATGACACAATGGAAGTCAAAAATGGAGAGTCGTGGCATCAATCACGCTCAAGTTTTATCAGACGAAAACATGACAAGTGGATTAAAGATGGGTTTATTTGATTACCCGGTCTTACAGGCAGCAGACATCCTGCTATACAAGGGAACACACGTTCCTGTTGGGCAGGATCAAATGCAGCACCTTGAATTAGCACGCGATATTGCTTCGTTATTTAACAACAACTTCTCTACTTCCATCTTCCCTAAGCCCGATGCCATTGTTCCACCATCAGCAAAACGCATCATGTCTCTTCGTGAACCTGAAAATAAAATGTCCAAATCTGATCCCTCGGATTTCTCTCGCTTGAATTTGGTCGATCCGCCAGAGCTTATTAAGAAAAAGATTTCTAAAGCAACCACTGATAGCATCAGAGGTGTTTCTTATGACATCGAGGAGAGACCCGGTATGTCCAACCTTGTTGGCATTTATGCTGCTATGCGCGATATCGACGTCGATCAAGCAGTAAAGGAATTTGCCGATGTAACAAGTACAAAGGTATTTAAGGACCAGGTTGCAGATGCTGTTGTTGAAAAGCTTCAGCCTATTCAGCAGGAGCTTATGCGTTTACAGGGCAATATGGGCTATGTAAAGCAAGTTTTGGACAAAGGTGCAAAGGATGCAGAGGAAGTTGCTTATAATACAATGGAAGAAGTATATAGAGTTGTAGGTCTTCGATAGGCTTTCATTGCCATGTATTTTAGAGAAAAAAAATCGATACTTGTAATAAAATGATAGAAAGTCTTTACATTGCATCAGCACTTTTGATTGTTAATACTTTTTGATTTTATAAATATGAAAGGTTTTATATTTTATTATGTTCACCAGAAAAAAAAATATGTTAACTGCTATTGAGTGCCCAAAACAGTACAAAAAAAAAGTATCATTAGAATGAGGATGGGCTCTAACTAATTCTATTGATTAAATAATAAATACAACATAATTTCATGCAGAAAGTTATTCACAATTATATAAATAGGCATATTTTTACTTCAAATGCAATAAGGCACTTATTCCATAGTGATCTATTGTATAGATAATAACACAAAGTTAGATATATATCTCGTATTTTTACTTTTGAACAACTTACCAGATATCTGTGTAAAAGGTAGAGATGATTCATTCTTCTTGACATAAAATTTTTCAATAGTAATATTACCAAGAGACATGGAACCATTAACAGGTTGCCCGGCTCGGTTATTAAGCCAAAGTAAACGGTCAATGCTTTGAACTGTCATCAGTTGATCGTGGTGTGTCAAGATTGTTTCTGCTGGAACAAGAGTGCCATTACTAAGCTTATTGTAGTCCCCAAAAGTGACAGGGTGGTATCCAAACTTTTCATAGACTACGTCCGTCAGATTATCAAGATGCCAGTCGTCAGAGTAGGATAGCTTGGCTTCGGTATTGTTTTCACCGCTGATAAGTTGTAAATCTGTTCCTTTTCCTCTTATAACATCCATCATCATTGTGTAAGACAGTGAGCTTTCTGTTGATCTAACTTCAGGTGATGACCCATTGTGCACAGCCGCATCAACATTAAAATCGCCCATTAAAATAATGGGGTATCCGTCATCTTTAGCGGTTTGCGCAACAAGTGAGTGAAAGCGAGCAAATTGACTCAATCTAACGTCGGTATCATCTAAATTTAATTTACCACCTTTATCATAACTTGCTTGTGTATGGGTAGTATAAACATGAACAGAATGTTCAGAGTCAAGCTCAATAAGAGCATGTAGAGCACCCTTAAATGCTAACCTAAATATTTATGGCTATATTAATAATCTGTTACGTAGCAAAACCCAAACTAAGGTCATTTGTTTGTGGAACGTACCAATCCGCATGTACACCACGGGGAAACTCTACCCGGTCGGCCTTTCTAACGGGGAACCTTGACAGTAACAAGAGACCACCATCACCCGCCAACTCCCAGGGGTAATGGCGAGGCGATGCTTCCTGATAGTAAAAACCTTGATCAAAAGCAGCCCTGGAAAGCGTATCAATTCGTCTATTGGCATATGAAAAAGCTTCTTGAATGGTAATGATGTCGTATGACGGAAGGATGTTTTTAATGATATAGTCCAAACGTTCATCTTTATAATCATTCTCGTTATTCTTTACTCCAGGTGGGCGCATAAATATATTAAGTGTTAAAATTCTAGGTGTTGGGGTTGCATAGAGCTCGGATGGAATTGTATCAGGTAATGGAAGCGGTGAAAAGTATACATAGCCACCAATGAAGAATATCAGCACTGGTATGACACAAAAGGCTAGACATGTGAACATAAAAGCCCGTTTACTTGAGAAACAGCACAAATAACTTTTTCTTTTCATGTCGCAGCGAGGGATATAGGATATACATGTTGGTATTTTTTTATTTGACGCCATCTTTGGTTCAAGAAATCCACTTTCTTCTGAAAGCGAGTCCTCAGACATTGACAGACGCTCTTGTAGTAAAGGTGCATTTTCGTGTCGATCTCGCGACCGTCTTCCCATCATTGGGCCCGCCAATCCTTCGTCATCGTTATTTACATCAAGAATTCCGGGAGATGCGCAGCAATCCTCTTCCCAGCTAGTTTTTCTAGGATAGTTCATTGATACAAAGTTAAAGAAAAGCGTGGAGAAAGAAGAAACAAAAATGAGAGATTTTCAAAAGAGGCTCTCTTATTATTTTATTCTTAACTTAAATTTTAAATTCAGACAAAGGATAATGAATTTAACCGGAGTCAATGATGTTATTGTCGTTTGTCGGAAAGAACAAAAACAAAAACAATCATCGCTTTAACCCAGTCTCTTGTTAGCCTATTTTGTAGTATTTTTGTTTAGTCATAAATAACCTCTCTTCTTTTCTTATAAAAAAAGGCATTGAAGAGAAATAAAAAGAAAGAAAAGAAGAGGTGTCAGAATTACAAAGAAAATTGAAAGGTAGAAAATTTTTTATCATTTTACCCCAGCTAACGACCACAAAATATTCATCCGGTAATAATCACGTAATGGCCCGAACAAGTTAGATTACCAATATAATGCAGAGCGAATGGATAAATAAGAGGAACATCTATCAAATAGAAAGAGCTTCATTACCCTGTTATCGATAGATTTGCTTCAAAGCATAGTGGTTTGATCAAAACGGGAGTCCAAAAATGGAAACCAAAGTGATACAGTCGTGCCAATTCAATCTTTTACAAAGAAGGAGCATGGCGCAAACATCCGAAAGTGGATCGACGTGCAATGTTTGCATGGTGGCGCAACTTGGAGCCAGAATAAAGTCTTATATCTAGAAAGCTATGCACAGCCACTGATAAAGCCAAAATTTAAAAGTATACACTTTCAAAAAAATAAACGTGAAGGTAAAAAAGACAAAGAGCTGTTTTAAATTTTCTTTTCTATGAAGAATGTAAAGTATCCTCTATATAGCATATAGCACTTAAAACATTCAGAGTTGGATCTTTCAAAATATCGAAACTTTGCTTTGGAAACCTATCACTAGAAGAAATATATGCATATCACTCTTTTAATAGTGTATTAAATAGATCGAGAGTAGGTTAACTGACAAAAGATGATCGAATTTCAACTAAAAAAAACACACACACCAGAGTTAGTATTACTATGAGGGTAAAAATGTTTATAATTGAACTGTCACTAACCTTGTTCTGAAATCAGGGATCGTCACTCCTTTTTTTCTTAGAACGAAAACCTTAAAAAACAAGTAAAGCGTGTTATTTTCTCACTTTTAAATCAGGATGCTAACATACATTTTTTGGAGGTAATATAAAATGTATACATGTCTTGAATTCGATTTTATATACCTACAAAAACACACACGCACTGTTTAATCTTAAAATAGACAAGCTGAGTAGTGTTAGTTCCAGCAACTCAGCAAAAGAAATGGAGGAAGTATAATCAAAGATGGTAAAATAAAGTTCTTTAAGCCTTTCTAATCAAAAAGAAAACTTAAATTTAACCGTTAAGTTTTTTTGAGATCTGAACTTTAACTTTTGAAGATGGACGCGACTTGGTCACGTTAAGAAAGTTTTTTTATTCTATTTGATTCTCCCGCTTATAGTTGTTCATTGGCTGTTTAGTAAGAAACTATCGAGCTCTGACAGAGCGGGATGTCTATTATAAAACATATATTAAAACCAGGATTGTTCTGTGATCACACGTCTTATGTTTTAACCTCCAGAATACACAAGAAGATCTATTTATATTACAGCTACATCATTGTATGCCTTGAAAAGATGTCAACTCTTGTAGAACAATTTTGGTTGATGCGCTTATTTTGACAACTTTTTAAATTTTTAATTAATTTGAAAAGTTTCCCGCATTAAAGTTCACACGAGTTTTAAATCTAAGCATAACAATTGGAACATGGTGAGAGAGAGATCGACAAACATTGAACATATTCTAGAAAGACCATGTGTGCAACTAACTATCTTATCCTGACCCGAGAAAGTGTGTGTTTTAATTATAGAATACACACTGAAAATCAGAAAATGTCAAGCAACAAACAAGAAATCAAATGTTTGTTATGGAGGGAAAATGCAACCTTCAAAGTTGGAATAGGAAGGGGATGACATATGGTTTTCCGTTTAACACATCTTTAGTTTAGAAAAGAAAAATGATGATATAATGGGTGACAGTTATGAATGAAGAAAAAAAAAACGCCCTCATAGCTTTATTTGAAACGACTGTGATTTTTAAAAAAGAGGGGTCTGTTGGGTACCTGTCCCAGTTTATGCAAAATAGTTATTAAAAAGTTGGATATAATTATCAATGGACTGTCGATCAGAAACTTGCTTGTAAACACATCAAAAATGTTTTGTTTTTCTTTTTAATAACAGGTTTTTTTAAGGTAGTGTGTTCCATATTAAATTATGGAATAAAAGCACATAATTATTAATGTTTGTTATTTCAAACACTGAAACAATGGAAGTTTGATCTGCGAAAAATAGACATTTCATACTTTTTCTCTCTTATTACTTCTCATTTTAAAGGATAGAATTTCGTTTTGAATGGCACAAAGTATTACATTGAGCTTTATATTTTGCCTGAATAAATGTATTATATAAATTCGATAACCAAGTAGTTGGCTTATCTTTTTGTTTTTTTGTAAAATCGTAGTAAAACCTAAAAATAAAGGGTTCCGATCGTGTTACAAAATCAGATTCGAATACAAATTGAATAATACAACACCTCGAATGTATTTAGTAAGACTGAGACATTATTATCTTATAAAGATATCCTAATGGACTCTTACTCTACGGTTTAAATACTATTAGCTTATTCGATAGTTCCTTATCTTTTTCAAAACACTTCAACGCCTATCTCTTTTCACCGATACACCCCTTACAATTGGAAGATAGCTATTAATAAAATAATTTCCTTTTCAAAACTCATTTTGTACCTTTTTTGGAGTTTTGTTTTCACAAAATTTATATGAAAATATTTATTTATTATTCTGATTTTAAAAAAACGATAGACATACATTTGAAACAATAGCTTAATAATCCATATAATAGGATTTTTAAAATGAAAAAAAAAAAGAGCATACAGTAAAAGTCTCATATACGAATATTTCATTTCTGTGTCAAAGACTTTCGGCTGCTTTGGGATTCAATAATTGAAGAGTTGCATCCAATACTTGTTGACGAGAGTTGATCGTCACATTTTTCATGGTGGTGATGAGTAACTACGCTAGTTGCATTGTAAGGAGAAGTACCTTTTAAGTCACCAGCCGGGTAGTCAAACTCGGTGTAACCATATGGTTTTGGTGTTTGACATACGGAGACAGTTTCCTCTTCATCACCAGCCAAATGACGATTTGAACTCTCGTTATTTGACTGACGTTGGTTAGCGGAGCTTTCTGTACCGTCTTCTTTCATGCGCTTGTTTGGTGCATGGGATGTTACCTAAATATTATGTAAGGCAAAGCAGTTTAGTAATGATGGTGGATAAAAAAGAAAAAATATGTCTTTATTTACCCAATGAATTGTAATAACATTGACAGTAACATCGACTGTGCAGCACGTCAAACATACAAGCCCACGTTCACGGCCATGAAAAAGCTGCAGAGAAAGTATATTTACAAATGAAGCTACTAAACACACGAGCGATGCTGCTAAGGTGCGTCGTGCTACACTATGAAGTCTGGAAGTTGACATTTTAAGTGAAAACCCACCTCCTGATTTTATCAAAGGCTTAATGAAAAAGAAGGTCATATACAAATTAATCAGCTAATGAAGATGAAAAAAAAATAGTGAGTACATAGAAAGAGTTGTGAGTACAGTGTATTTTTCTTACAAAGTCATATGTCTACATCGTAAATAGAGAGGGGGTTAATAAACGAATTTATATTAAAATACAACATAGTAAATATAAACATTACCACTAGTGGGATTGCTGCGGGAGATTGGAGTCCTATAATGCATATACCATTATCTTCCAATTCAGAAACGTGAAACAAAATCTAAAGAGAGGAATATATATCATTGATAAATCTAGAAATTGATGGTTTAATCTTTACCATTAGTATGAATATACCAACGTATGGTATTAAAAGACACATATGAAATCTGTAAGATGCTGTTTTCCATCTGGAAAGTCGTGCAGATGATACAACATAAATCTTTTCAATCAGCCTATTAGGTAAATTTGATAGAGTATTGTTAGACATAGAAATTGTAGAAAATGGTTCTGTTTATCTCAAAATACCATGCATAGATAACAATTTTTGTTCCAGAGTAAAAGATGTCGCACACCATAATGGATAGAAAGCACGAAATAAAGTTTCCTAAATACATTAATCCGATAGATAATAAGAGCAAATGTCAGTATGTATAAGCATATAAAATTGATTGTTATAGTAAATGAACAAACCATTATTTGTAGTAACAAGAACCATACTAATACAAGTAAAGGACCAAGATAATATGTAAAGTGCCAATACGAGCCATCTCGAATAGGAGAGGTATTTAAAGTGGATATTAAAGGTCTTGATACCAAAAAGAAACGACAGTAAAGAGAATGAAAAGAGAGATACTAGTTTTGCAGCAAGTTCCGCTCCATCAGGTTGTGGTGTACGAATAAAGCTTTCAGAGTTCATCAAAGAACAACGTAAAGGAAAGATACTATTTTGACAAGCAATTTAAGAAAGAAAGAAAGAAAGAAAGTAAAAATTGATCTAAACAAGAAATGGAAAAATTAAATAAATAAATACATCAAAATACAACGAAGCTAGATTTTGAAATGTGGGTGTTTATATAAAACACAAAGGATCGTATCGCCCCCCTTTCTTTATTATTTTTAAACCATTTTATTTATTATTTACATTGGGTTGAGAACATCCATAAATTGAATTTGGTAATTTTCCCATAATATCCGAATCTCTATTCCCTTTTTCTGTCTGTGGCAAACATTTTTACTTGCAACTTGATTTGGCTTTTCAACCTGTTACTAACCAAACTAGATGTTTATTATTATTTTATGAATAGGCAATTAATGACATATGTGGTCTTTTTCTCTCCTTCTCTTCTCTTTTCTTTTCGTGTAATATTGATATTATTGTTCTGCTGCGATGAATCGGGATTTTAGACTGTAATTTTTTATGCAAGTTAAGTTCATGGTAATACAATTGCTGGCTGTGAAACGTTTAGGATCAGGCCATATTTTTTAATCGTCTTTAGATTACATATTTCGAAAACAATAGTTCTATTGTTATTAAATGACAGTTTTCCATAATAGTACTTTTCCTTGTAGTTAGAATATAAAAGTGTCCACAAATTCACTCCTTATCTTTCTACTTCTTCTCTCCCTCCTTTTTTAATTTTATTTTTGAATCGATTCGTTCTTATTGGGTACCGTGGCGATGCTTGAAATTTTATTTCCAATGAGAGACGGTAGCAAATCAAAATAAGATTCCAATACGCGAGTTCCTCTAACCTGGTTATGGGATTACTTATTTTGAATATTGAAATATTCCCATATTATGATTGAGGGAGAATAAAAATTGCTCTCAATGCTTACACCAGACTTCATGGCATCTATTAGATTGCCTATGAATTCAGCGCATTATCAGATATTCAAATCAATGATGATATTTATGTTTTTTATTTTTATGAGAACAAGCCCCACTACTAGTTACAAAGTAGCTTAAAGTTTATAGAGAGTTATATCCATGTTCCTTTAAGTGAACTTGACATAACACAAGAAGAGGACTGAGTAAATAGCGCCACGACAGTGGCTATTATGTAGGATATTAAAACAGAGGTGGATGTAAATCAATGTTGGTACATGATTTAATCCTGAAAATAGTATCAAAAATGACTACGCAAGGTCAAAGTCGGCTAAACGGGTATATTGTCATTTTTCATGAAGCGTTTATTATTCACAAATAATTATTTATCATACATCACAATCAAAAGAACTTTTTCGAGGAGATAGTGATACAGAACCCACCGTTTATATCATTATCCAAGGCCTGATCTTTACGGTCCTCCCAGTACGTCATGTATAATATTCCAAATCGTGAGCCTTTGTGATGTCGGTTCTGTGCTAAAAAGGGAATTGTTCATTTTTAATAAGCTTAGTATTTAGTATATACAATGGTAGTAAATTCCTGGCTTCGGTTTTTTAAAGGGTTAAGAGTAGACCTTTGTGATGTGTATTTGTAATTTTTATAGTGTCGTTGACTTGCTCCGCAAAAAAAAGTAATCTAACTTGGGTATAGCTGCATGTACTTCATTTTTCACTACAAATTAAATTTGCATAATAATGTAAAATTAGTGGCATTTTGGCTATTCCAATAATCTCAAAGGAAGACAAATGTATGCATTCTGTGATAAAGACTGTCCTACTGTCTAATACCAGAGGGTTTATTATGGACCATTAACGTGTCTAAGATGAATTTTATTCAGATTGGATTAAACGTTTTTAATAGTTTTTTTTTGTAAAGATAGCTTTATTTAAAAATATATCAAAAATGAAAAACGATTTTAATAGTCTAAAACGAAAAAAAAAAAACGAAGTGGAATAATACTTTTCAATTATTAAAAAGGATAAGCAGGGTAATAGACTTGTATCAATCTTTGAATAAAAGGTGTTTATAAGCTATTGGTTTGGGGATGTTGAAGGCAGGAGCAAAAGAATAAAAAAAAAGGACTTGACAATCAAAAAGCACTGCCTGGATGATTCCGAGTACTTACCCAGTAGAGGTAAGAGCTGTCGAAAGTCCAGTTAATGCTTTGGGATTGACCGCAAGTAAGAAATCAAAAGTGAAAAAGGAAAGAAAAAGAAAAAATAAAGCAATGTCGTGTCGTGACTGCTAAAAATAAAAGCACGGCATTGTAAATTGTAAAGAGCTCCCCCTTTATAAAGGCGATCTTTTTCTTTCATTCTTCTAATTCATAAATAAATAAGAATATTGGTACAGACCATATGTATCTTTTCATGTCATGTTTAATCGAATTATTCAGAATTCAGTTTTACACATATTTGACTCAATAGCAAAATTGCAGTGGGAAAATAACTTGTGGTATTTTATTTTGAGAGCGTGTATATCTACCCACTTGGACCAAGTTATCAGAGTCAGTTTAAAAAAGTAATTAAATATACGTCAAAAAATTAGAATGGTTTAATACAATACTTTATAATTAAATATTACTATTGAAAGTATTTAACTCTTTGGTCTTGAAGGAAAGTGTATTTTCGTTAATTTCATGTCTTTAATCAAGAACTTAATTTGGGTGAGTGGATAGCCAATATGGAAGGTGAGGTCGGTGGATGTACGTTTTTTCTTTATTAGTTAATCAATAAAGGACATGTTTTATTCTTCCAGAATCATTCTGGCCAACCAAGTCATCTTCAAACAGCCTCGGATCTCTTTAATGAACATATCAAACACGCAAGGATATCGGATTGTCTCTGTCCTTTGAACACGGAAGACATAGTGTTCAGGGAGATCCATCATCAACATATCCATTTCAAGCTCTATTTAAATATATTAGCTTCTGCCTTTTCCTATTTCTATTTGCTCATTTACTTACTGGTTGTGATAATAGCAATGGTTCTCAAACCATGCTTGTTGTTGGGTGATATTTTGATCAGTTGTAGCAGCATATCTTTCATCGACTTGGGTGCTTTTTTCATTGAATTAAGGAAGAACTTGCTGCTATGAT